>JAKLLX010000119.1:8917-58050 GCA_022813745.1 Naganishia kalamii | reverse complement strand
GGCGCGGCGACCTGGGCCGCCGAGATAGGGTTGTCCGACAATGACATCATGCATCTCGGTCGGTGGTCAGTTAGTGTTGATACCTGCGATGCGGCAGACGCGTCAACTCGGCTTCAACTTCGCCGATGATGACGTCGACGACACCTGGCGTTTGCTCTGATTGCCGGAGGAGAGCCGGAGTGGGGTTCTGCGTGCGGCAAAGGCGCCGACCTCCCTTCGGCACTACGCAGGCACTCTGTGCCGCTTCGCCGGCTCTCTGGGGGAATCTCGGTCGGCTTGGGACACGCGCGGGATCAAATTCCATGCAGGCCCAACATGTGCTTCAGGGTCTAGAAATGGTCGTTCGGCCCTGTTCTAAATAGCCGGTCCCCTTCTCCCGGTCAGTGTCAGCTTCCGTGGTGCCTCCTGTATGAAAATGATCCCCCTCTCGTCTTTCTCCCTCACCGCCGGACGTCGGAGAGCCGTAACGTCTAGTGCTTAACCCAACTGGAGTACATAGAGGGAAAGGCGCAAGATTAAACGCGGTTGTAATCCGATATGTTCCGGCGGAGGCAGACCGGTAGCTTCAGATTAACGCAATACCATAGTGTGTGTCCGTGAATGTTTAACCTCGCCCATGACTTAACTACTTCTTCGTTATCGCACCGAGCCGATCATTGAGTCTCGGGGAGATGATGCAGTAGCTTTACGGACGATGGCACGCCTACCGTACATCGACGAACTGGTATAATGCGCACAGCACAGCTTGGCGCACGTCATCGTACGCAACGGCAATTCCTTTGTTCGACTTCAAAGGCTCTCTCCTGCATGTTAACAGCCATAAACCTAGATATAAAGAGTAGCGCAGGGCGACATACCTCTCTCGCCGTGGTTAAGTTGATATTCCTATTTGCAGTAGTGTTGAAGCTCGAGTGGACACCGCTTTACCTTCCGACGACTGCCTTGCTCGATCATTCAACTGGAAAATGGAACCATACTCACCCGAGTTCACTGAAGAAGTGGCGAAACTGACTCGAATAGGGCCTCTATCGTTAGCAGCTGCTGCCGGTCCCGACGCCCTGCAAGTTTGCCCTTATTTGCCGGTGTTGAACGCTTTCATGGATCCCCTTGTCGAACTCTACAGAGCTCTGGTAGCCGAAGAAGTGCCGCTGGCGAAAGAAGGAATTGAAAAGAAAGCTATGGAAGTGGCTAGGAATATCGTGGACGGTCTCGGCGATGCGGTAGGTGATAGTGGGCGACGGGAAGGTGGCCTGTATTTGACGGCTTCTATCTTCGATTCGATACAGATCACCACATACAGCTACCCGCTCTTGACGCCCACCAGGTTTCTCTTCTCTTTGCATCTGAACGGTGTCGTACATTGTGAGGCCTTCAGAAGGGGTTCCGGAACAGAACCTGCGGCCGCGATAGAGCAGAATGCCAAACTTTACAAGCCTGAGATCACCTGCTACCAGACCGCTTTACTCTCAGCCTTTGAAACTTCCATGTCAAATCCAACTAGAGAGGAGAGTGAATCCGGATCCTCCAGAGCCAACTCAGAAAGCGGTGAGCTGTCTCGTGCGTAGCATACATGACGTTGCGTGATTTTCAATTGACGCCCAAGGTCGAACGTTGACAGATACGAATGGCGGGACAAAACGAGGCGTTACATCGGGGGCTTCGCTGTCGACTGCACAGTCGACGGGCAAGATGTACATGAGTCTGAGACCGTCTCCCCAACCGTCCAGACGATGGTTGGAGGCAAACGGCGATGTATAGCGCTGCAGCGTATCCTGATGGAAGAGGAGAGTAAAGGCAGGGAAGCGATGTCGGTTTCCATTTGTGTCGCACAGGATCTTTCGGAATAGTCGTTTCGTACATATGTATAGTTGATCATGTCCGGATACTGCACTTGGGTTGTGACTGCTCTTGTCGGCAGTAGACGTGTTCCCAGCGTTGCCCGGCCGACAAAACCTTCCCGCGGTGACAAGGCCAAACTCAGCCGCAACGTGGCTTATGAAAGCGCGACCGCCACAGGTGCTATGCCCGGCTGGCAAAAAAAGACTCGACCATATCGATAGTTCGGCGGTAGTAGATGTTCATACAACTTCGTAGGTTGCGGCGTAGTCTGCAACCCGGCGGTGTTTGTTGGAGAAGACAAGGACGCCGAGGCTTCGAAAGATGTGCGACGAAACCCAAAATCCCAGCGGTGAGTCGAGTTGTTGTGCACGGGATGCTGCTCTCGATCCGGTCGCTTTCGATGACAAGACACGGACTCCGGATTCGACGTATGTTCCATGAATTTCGAGATTCAGGCAGCGAAGCATGTTTCCGACCGAGAAGGACGTCACGCTTCGACGTCCCGTGCCTCCCGACTGATGGAGGAATAAGCCGAGGGACATCAGGAACGTGTTGCACGGCGACGAACCAAGACTGGCCATTCCGAGGCGAGGTATATGAAGCATTGCGCATAGGGCCTTGTTCTCAAGGATTGTTCTTGTGAATCTGCCGTATTTGCGTTCAGATCCCGGTCGTCGTTTCGCCAAGTTGATAATCGACAAATGCATTCCGAAAGTTGGGCGGTGTCTCGCCGTCGTTCCCGCAGTTGTCTTTGGATGCCGGGTAGTCGTAGACTTCGAGCAACGCTTGACAAACGCATCATCCCGCCGTCGCCTTGAATGTCCGCGGAATCCCAGCCCTCCCGATATCTCGAGCACGTCCCTCAAACCCATTCCACCAAATCTCCCAATCAACCACTCTTCCCACCCTTCTTCCCATTCTTTCCATTGCCGGCCTCACCAGCGAAATACTGCGCCTTCAAGCTCCGCATCGCCTCCCCCGCCCTCCGCCTCGTATCCGACTTGCGCTGGTCGCTCGTCAACGCCATCTTCCGCGGCTCCGTGCTCTTCCACCCCGTCGCGTTGGGTAAAGGGATTGGCGATTCACCGTCCCGCGGCACAGAGCTTTCTCGCGATGCGGAAGACGCCGAGGTGGAGAGTGGGATGGGCGGGGTGTCGTGTAGTGCGCAGGCGTCGCATGGCCATTCCGGGTGTAGATGGCATTCAAAGGTGGTTGTGCCGATCGTGACGCGTGTCAGGTGGTCGAGTTTGAACGGCAACGACGCTTGTCTGGGTTCTGCGAGACGTGTTGGACCCGTCTGCGTGGCCGCGGATGGCGGAAGGAGGAACGTTCCGTGTGTTGAACCTATACGGAGTCAGCATACATCCGAAGTAGCGGATAGGAGACATACCACAGTCAACAACCCACCATCCCTTTTCTCCCTTGCTTCTCGGATACCCCTCATCCCGCGAGCCATACCAGATCAACGCATGTACTTTCGACACCTCCATCTCCTTCATCCTCAACACCGGATGCGAAGCGGATCGGTCCCGGCCGAGGTGGTACCCGCCTTCTCTGGAGTCGAGGATGGCGACTTTGGGCGATGAGGCGTCTGTTGGTAGGACATCGGACTTGAGGAGGACGAGGCGGAGGACTTTCGACGTCGTGCTTGATCCTGAAAATTGCGAGCCCGAGATAGGAGCGGCGCTGATGACGGTATCGTTGCGTTCGGTCAAACCGTTCTTGTCGGTGCCATTCCGCGATCCATCGTTTTGTCGAGACGTTGCGGCGGAGCGCTGATGCGGTGTATCGTGGTGTCCGTCCAGAGTCGCCGCGTCGGTAGACTGACCGATATCCTCCTCTCGACGGCTCGTCTTCTTGTCTTTCGTTGACGCATCCCCGATATCCGCTTCCAACGCCCATCCGACATCCGCAAACTCTCGCTCCCCTTCATTCGTTCCTAAGGCATATCCCGTCGCCACCCCTGCACTTGCCTCCTCTTGCGGCTGCGACGCGGGGGTGTAGGTCCATTCCCCGGTTTGCGGATCGACGCGAGCCCATGTTGCCGTTGATGCGGAGTAGAACTGCGGGAACGGTCAGCGCGGTTCAGGGGGAGATGCAGGGGACGCACGAGTTGGTATTGTGGAACCCAAGTCCAGTCTGCAGCTGTAGTCATTGCGATAGTCACTTGGAGTGGGAAGCTGTTAGAATAGGTTGTCCGCTGATCTAGATTGATATCTCGCCCAGCAAGCCACCTCGATCACTTTGATTATCGTTTCTTGACATCATCAACAAAAGAAATCACCTATAGACATTCCTTCAACCCCTTCCCACCTCACGCAACATGCTCTTCAAAGACTCGCCATCATCATCTTCATCACACGGTAAAGGATCCGGGTTCAGCAATGACTGGAATGCCCACGCTCAGGGGACGACGAGAATCGTCAAGAAACGCGTCAGTATTCGAGGTTTCCGTTGAAGAACAGTCTTTGACGGTTGGTTGGCAGTTGAACAAGAAGTTGGTCGTAGTCGGGGACGGAGCATGCGGCAAGGTACGTCTTCTCCCCTCTATAACTCGATGCACAGCTGACTCTGCGATGCAGACCTCGATGTTGACGGTCTTCACGCAAAGTACATCTCCCCCACCTCTTATGCAAATCCCATCTGACATTCTTGCGTTGCCCAGATTTCTTCCCGACGGACTACGAGCCAACCGGTACGCCTCACCTATCCAAGATCTTGGAGTCGGCGATACTCATTCGTTGGATACGGCAGTGTTCGAGAACTATGTGGAAACGGTCAACGTGGATGGACAGGTCGTCGATCTAAGTTTATGGGATACAGCCGGTACGTCCTCTCCTCCTGTCTCACTCTTCGTGCACTGATCTGTATTGCGTAGGTCAAGAAGAGTAGGCCTTTCCCTGCATGGAGCAGGACGAGGCTGAACAGAGTGCAGGTTCGACAGGTTACGAAGTTTGAGCTATGCGGATACACACGTAGTGATGGTCTGCTTCTCCGTACGTGCTTTCCCCTTTCCTCTCACTCTGTCGATCACTTCCATTGCCCTCGATGGCCCCTGCCGTCCATTCCGCTGAGGCTGATCATCGATGTGGTTTCCGCAGGTGGAACGTCCAGAGTCTTTGGAGAACGTCGAAGCGAAATGGATACCGGAGGTACGTCTCTGCCTCCTCCTCCCTCATTCCCCTTTCCGGGCTCCAATACCATCGTCTGCGGCATGTGAAGGCTGATGCTAGCACGGCAGGTCAACTACTATTGCGCAGGCGTCAAGGTGATACTCGTCGGTACGCCATTTCCTCCCCTCCATGCTGTTCTCGAAACTGACACTTCCCTGTTTCCGGGTAGCGCTGAAATGCGACCTCCGGGACGACCCCGAAGCCGCCCAACGCCTGCGCGAACGCGGGATGCGGATGGTCGGGTATGAAGAGGGTCTGCAAGTCGCGCAGCGGGTCGGGGCGAGTCGGTATCTCGGTACGTGTCTCTCTCTCCCCCATCTCCTCTTGCTCCTCTCCTCCCCCTTCCCTACCCCAATCGCTCCTTTCCTATCGTTTCATTCTCTCTCTCTGTCAGGCTTCCCTACCTCATCTCCCACTCCATGCAACGTACGAAGACAAGCTGACCTTGCTATTACGTACGGCAGAATGTTCCGCCAAAATGGGCCGCGGCGTACGCGAGGCCATCCTCGAGGCTGCGAGGGTCGCCGTGGCCAAGGGGAGGCCGGCGAGCGGGGTCGCGCCTTCTTCGAGGCAAGGCCGGAGAAGGAGTCGATGCGTCGTGCTCTGATCCGCGCCGGGCGAGCGCAGATAACGGAAGATGTGTAGAGCAGTATCGGGACAGTAGGTATGTCTAGTTGTATTTGGGTTTCATATCGTCGACAACATGGTCAAGGGGTGTATGCCTGCCGAAGCGCGACGGGGCGTTGTGACCGCAAAGTGTATGCATTCGGCGAGTCGACGGAGACCCCTATAGTTGGTGGGATCAGGTCACGAGGACAACGGGTTCGCGGACGTGTATCCTTGTCGCCGGGCTATCAGCGGGGACACGGCCATGTTGTTGTGAGTCGCAGGGAAACGGCTGGGGTCTCGTTGATGGCGCACGTGTTGATTATACGCGGGCCGACTACAGATATTTACAAACAGCAAACCCGCTCGTGAACTAATATACGATACTTGAAACCTCATCTAGTACACTACCTGCGCCTTTGGGCGGCTCGGTCATTGACCCCGGCGCCTGTTGAGCGGGATCCCTGTGTGGATTTCTCGGCGGAAGACTTCTCGCTAGTCAGGTCGATAGCTGTCTTGCGCGAGTTCCCCGTGCCGACCGAGTTGCGGGAGTTCCGTGAGGATCTGGAGGAGTACGGTTTCTTTGGAACAGCTACGCCGCGCGTGCCACGCGTCTTGCTGCTGCTGCCCGTCGAGGTTTGAGCTCGCTTTAAGCTTCCGTTCGATGCTATGCTCCTGTCTGTGATATTAGGGGATGCGATCAAACAAAGACCGCGATACGTTCATGAGGGTTGCCCACCTGCGGAGCCGCTAATGCTGACTTTCGACCCGGTATCGGGTTCTGGCTCAAAGATATTCTGATTAAAGACCTTGTCCATGGCAGCTCGGACGACTTCGGTCTTGGCCAGTCGCTCCGACTGCCTCCTGGACTTTGCCGTGCCTTCATTCTCGATTTCCATCATTATCCTGATGGCTTGCTCGTGAGCACAGACCCAAAAAGCATTCAGCAAGCAGAGAACCGTCCGAATGGAGACGGGCTTTGCTTCGCCTCGCGCCGCAGCTGCAGCGAGCTGGTAGCCACTTTCGGTGGCCTGGACGGGTTGCAAAAGAGCATTAGTCGAATTCAGCTGTTAAAGGGCTATATCGGTCGAACCTTAGGTGCGAAGCCTCCCGCGATGTACCGAGCGACATGTGTCGCTTGCTCCCTGATTTCGTCGTCAGAAGGCATATCCTTAGGTGGAAGGGTACCGTACAGCTCCACCAGAGGCTCCATAAAGGCGTTCAACACAGGCAAATGCTTCGCAGCATCATCATTTGGTGCGGCACCCGCCGCCTGGCTCAAGGGCCACAGATACTTATAGTCTGCTAGATGCTCGACCCAGCAAGGAGTGTACTTTAGCATTGGGGGGAAATGGGTCTTGTCTAGGTTGGACTGCGTGCTCGAGATTTTCAGGTGAGCTGTCGTCAAGGAAGGGAAAGACACGCGATGAACTTTGCGTGCGTGTTCCTCTTTATGGCTTTTTATCCATTGTGCGGTCGTCCGACGGACAAAGGAAGGAGCAGGAGCAGCAAAGTATGGCGTGACATCCACTTCTACTCTGACGTCAGTCAACAGCTCCAGATGGACACTCCATTGAGCCCAAAGCTATGTTATGGTCAGGTCGCCGACCAAATTCGGCTGTATTGAATTCAGGGGTTGAAGAGTCGAAACGCAGTTACAACTCACAAGCTGATCCAACTCGAGCGCAGATGCTTCTGTCAATACTCTTAATCCGCGCAGGCAAGCGGCTGTCCCCATCCCTCGTCGGAACAGAAGCGAAGTAGCTGCAAAAGTGCGTTTGCCAGATGACGACGTGCTGATGAGGGACATACCATCGTGTCGCAGTTCATGATCACTGCCCACACGACAGGGCCTCACTGTTGCATACAAGGGGAGACAGACATGTCCTCCAGCCTCTTCTGAAATTCCTTTCTGCCGATCATGCAAATATAATTCGAAAAGCTTGTAGAAAACGGCGCAGTCCGAGTCAGTCGCACCTGCGACGACGGGTTTCGTGAAGTGGGGTGTCTGCACGACTGAAGGAACCCGCTACGATAGTGTCGAGTGGACATTGTCAGATATACCTAGGACAATTACCGACTATACATATCTACAAAGGCCAAGCTGTCGGCACACTATTCTATACAACACCTTTGAAGCCATCATTCCATCACTCTATAGGAACTCGCTCATGGACCATTCGTTGAGGGCGGCAAGGTGTCCCTCCCGGTCAGTTTCAAGGATTGGAGCCTCGAGGTGATGGCTGCCGTAAGAGTCCTGTCCGTGTTCGCTCCAGAGGAGACATCATCTCTGGGAGGTCGCCTTGGTCGTCCCCCAGGGTAGGGAGCGGTCCTGGCGCTGCTTTCCCTTGAGGGGCGGCGACCTCTAGTGGACCCTCGCTTTGCGCTTCCTTGGTTGAATGCCTGCTTGTTACCTGTCATGAATGTAAGGCTGTGGTCACGCATAGATCGCGACAGGGCAAAGACTGCTGCTCACCTGTCGACGCAGCACTGGTTCCTGGTGAATCGCTCTGAAAAGTCGCTTGTTCAGGGTTTCGGGTCGTCAGGAACTGTGCCAAACACCTCATTCAGGGCATCTTGGATGCAAGCGCTTCTGTCCCGTCGCATCTTCTCCTTACTAGGCCACGCGGTGTCCTCGGCCTCCTTGCCCATTCTGATCGCCTCGACGTGAGAACCGACATAGCTCATATTCAAACAGCAGAGTAGTAAGCTAAGCGAATACGCAACCTGATCAGTAGCCGCAACAAGCTGGTAGTCGCTCTTGCGAACCTGATTCGATTTGAACAGATAATCAGCTCAACCCAGCGTAGGTGTTAGAGCGCGACGACGGACCTCTTCCGTGAAACGCTCCACTATCTCCCGTGCGACATCCGACGCTTGCTCTTTGATTGCCTCTTCAGAAAGCGGGTTCTCCGGGTCAAGAGACTGATACAACCCGGCTAAGGGATCCATGAAAGCGTGCAACACACCGATATACTTTGCGTTCTCAGCGGCAGCTGGTCCATCGCCCACCGCCAGAGCCAAAGGCTTTAAAACGTGGAACATCGCTAAGTCCTCGGCGAAGCTGATGCTGTACTTCTGCATGCTGTCGGTATGAGCGACGATGAAGATGGGCTGGATTCTTTGGAATACGGCTGGACAAACGTATGAGAAGAGAAGGGTGCGACAAGTTGTGTTGTTCGTTGATCAAGATAGGCACCCAGCGCCGACCCTTTGCCTTTATACCAAGTTCGATCGTGTAACGGACAAAGGATGGAGCAGGGGAAGCAGAACACGGTGGAAGAGCCATGACTAACTCTACCCTGGCTTCTCAGTGCGTCACCTTGATGGGCTAAATCAGTGCTCCCTTGTGTTCACGGATATCTTTTGCTTTGTGGTAGACGATTCGCAGAATTGAGGTTATACCATCGATTGCCTCGTTTAAATTCTTTCCTGTTCATCGCGACTCGGACACCCCTCGTCCAGCTGGGACCACAGGATCAGCTGCTACGCTGTTTCCTGGCACTTGTAGTTGGAGACAGCTATGGACGCCTTGCATCGCCCATCTTGCAGAGCAACGACCAGTAGTTGGCCAGCATAACTTGCGAAGCCTTGCAAAAGAACGCGCTCGAGGCGTCCATCGTGGGAAAAACCCGCCCGTTTCCGAGGTGCGCCCGCCTCATTCCACCACTCGAGCGAATTACCAGCCAAGGTCGTCTTCAGCCCAAAGTATCCCAACTTGAACAGCACCACCACCCAGTCCTCTACTCGTACAACACCGATCCACCATGTTCGCACGATCCTTGGCTCGACCCGTTTTGAATGTTGCGCGTGTGGGACAGCAGGAGGCTGGGATGGCGACGTTGCGGGAGATTGAGATGCGGTGAGTACCGGGTTTCGAGTGACGAGCGGCTTGAGCGGAGCGAACGGCGAGAGGCAGAGGGAACCAGGGGCGGCGGGAGGAAAGAGATGAGAAGGAAGCATGGGGAGCAAGAGAGAGGGGACAGAGATCTGACGATAGGGAGGGAATTGGAAGAGAGATGGCGGACGCAAGACGCGGGGTTGACGTTGAGGGATCGGTCTTGGGTCTCGGGCGTGGGGCGAGACTGAGTCGAGCTCAGCGAGAGCATCGTCCTGAGGGATCGGACTCCTCGTCGAGGAAGAGGGAAGAGCAAAATCCAATTCAAGCAAGACAACCTTCGGCGAAAAAAGGACGGAAACCATTCGCGCTCTGGACAGAACGCCTTCTCTCTGGGGCCGGGAGCATGGCGCACGTCGTAGGACGTGGAAGAATCGGCAATATCGTCATACGGAGGAAGGACATGTTTCCCGAGTCACATCCGCTATGCACTTCCTGCGCCTCAATGTCGAATGATGGAGGACCTCGACAATCGTCGTTCAAACCGAGGCCACGGCCCCACACGATCCTTTTCGACGACCCAAATTCCAAAGGCCCCAGAGAAGCCACAACTTTGCGAATTTGCGGACAGCCGCAGCTATATCATCAAGGACGATTCATGCATTCCGACCAGTTCTCGACGTCACAAGGATACCATCCCGGACGCCGCAACGACCACGATCTATCCGCTCCGAATGCGCTGGACATCGGACAAAGCTTTCATCTAGCGTTCCCAACGGCAATCGGAACATGTCGCCGGACGATATCGAAAGCCGACATCGATGAAGCAGCTCAGCAAACGGACCCGTAGCTTGAAGACGTCGTAGGACACACCAAACGGCAACTCTGGAGTGCATCGGCTACAACAAGGGATCCATCCTCGTCTCCGTGTCGCCGGAACGAACTGGGCAGACGGCAAAACTCGTTGGAGTGATCCCACGACGACGTCCTGGACTTGTTCCGTCACCCGTTCAAGCCTCGTCGGCCCGATTGGAACAGCTGTTCGTCGTTCAAATACTGAACCATCCGTATCCCGCAGATTGAAGTCCGTCAAGAACATCGAAAAGATCACCAAGGTATGTCTGTCGCACGTCTGCCGAGGACTCATGCTTACATGCCTCTTCGCCCGTCCGCAGTCCATGAAGGTCGTCGCCTCCACCAAGCTCGCCCGAGCTGAACGAGCCATGCGAGCCGGCAAGGCTTACGGTACCGCCAACCAGGGTAAGCCCTACTCGCTCATCCGTGTCATACGAGGCTCACGTCATTGCCCTCCCAGAACTCTACAACCAGGCCGGCGTTGAGGAAGCCTCTGACGCCAAGGTCCTCTACGTCGCCATCACCTCGGACCGAGGTCTCTGCGGCGGTATCCACTCGTCCGTCTCCAAGACGGCCAAGCGGGCCCTGCTCGCCCACCCGGACGCCAAGGTCGTCGTCTGCGGCGACAAGCCCAAGGCCCAGCTCTCGCGAATGATGCCCCAGCAAATGGCGCTCTCCTTCAACCAGATCGGCAAGGACATTCCCACGTTCGCCGAGGCGGCCGCGATCGCGGACGAGATCACCAAGAACGGCGGTGACTGGGACCAGCTCAAGATCATCTACAACAAGTACATCTCCGCCATCTCGTACGAAGCGACGACGATGACCGTGTCCGGGCCCAAGGCGCTGCAAGAGGCCGCCGGGTTCAAGGCGTACGAGATGGAGGAGGACGTGTCCAAGGACTTGACCGAGTTTGCGCTCGCCAACGTCATCTACCAGGCCCTCGTCGAGGGTCACGCCGCCGAGCAGTCGGCACGAAGGACCGCCATGGAGAACGCTTCCAACGTGAGTAGGCGGTGATGAAGGGATTGTGCGAACGAGGCTGACACTGTGTTTAGAACGCCAACGACATGATCGGATCCTTGCAGCTGCAGTACAACCGAGGTCGACAAGCCGTTATTACCAACGAACTGTATGTCCCGAAGGTGTTCGCGTGGACGTCGACTAACCCTTACCCGCCCCCAGTATCGATATCATTACTGGTGCTTCCGCTCTTTAAACGTGGGATGCCGCAAAAGAATCAACTCGGGGATCGCGTGGGAATTGGCGATGTCGCCAAGGATCTCTGCCGAGGATAGCGTAGTCTTCGAGTTGGACGTATGAAAGAAATGGAATGCATGAATAGAAACGATCAACAGGCATGGGTGGCCGCAATAGATCAAGACCCAAAACGACGATGTCACCGGACCCGCAAAACACCTGACCATAGTTGATTCACCATGCGTCGCGATGTTGAACCCCTCTTCCCGCTCTCGTGCGCAGAATCGCCGGACAGTATCAAGGCATCCCATACTCTATAGCTACAACCACCTAGACCTAGGCGCCCTGCCCATGCGCACTCTTGGCATTCTTCCATCCCCCATCCACAATGTTCAACGCATTCTGCACCTTGCGCACGGCCTCCTTGCGCGCCGCCCTCGACTTTGTAAACGGCGACGGAATATCGATCGAGTCGAGTTTCAGCAGGCCTTGCAGCAACAGCTCTGAAAGCCGCATGTGCGCCTGATGGATCGCCGTCAAGGTCGGCACGTCCGCCGTCGCTTCCCCAGGGTTGGATTTCGAGGCCAGGTAGGCATCCACATCCCGCTGGAACTGCTCGACCTGATCCCGGAGCTCGTCCACCACGCCACTCTTCTCCGCGATGTACCCGACGAGCCCGTCATCCGTGGTCGGCACCACCTCCTTCTTCTTCTTCACCTGCACCGGCTCCTTGGTCACGCCCTCTCCCGTCCCGGAGGAAGGCACCGCGTTGGCGCCGACGACGACGAGCGTCGAGCCGTTCTTGATTCCGCATGAGGCGATGCTGGCCGGGGAGGATTTGAGGACGGCGCCGTTGCTGATGAGTTTGAGTTGCGTAGGGGGGATGCCGATTTGGTTCGAAAGGGTTTGTATCTGCAAAGTGACGGTTAGCTGTACATTCAAGAGAGCTGCGAATGCGGTTCGCAGAAAGGGTCATGGCAGAAGGGTTGAACACCAATTCCGATCCAAAGATATCCATAACCCACCGGAACTGTTAAATGGACGGCATAAACTCACCAGAGTAGAGACGGACGTCGTAGAAGGCCTCGGAATGGGAATATTGTACCTAAAGGAAGAGAGAGAAAGCGTTAGTTTCCTGAAGCTGTGCATGCATGAAGACTGGATCAACGCATCTCCTCTTGCGGTTACTCTAAGCTCCAGCGCAAATGCGACCAGGAGCGCAAGCACTTCGCCTGTCCCCGAGACGCTGAAGCACATACGCCCCGTCCCCCGATCCCCAATCTTCCTCCGCAAGGAAAGTCAACTGCACTCACCGATCCCTCTCAAACTTGACCACGATCTTGATCCCCTCCTCCTCGCCTTGCGGCTGCTGCGGCTCTTCTTGAGAACGTCGGAATGGGTTCCAGGATGAGAACATGTCGATTGTGATGGGTGATGGGCGTGGATTGTGGATGGTAAGGGAGAACTAGGGATTTGTTGAAGAGGATCAAGGTGAAGGTGAAGAGGCCAAGAATGAGAAAGGGAGGATTCGATCGATTACGTAAACCGCCCACGTTCTGCCTGCGGTATAGTCAATCCGCCTACAAAGGTTGCATTGAGAGCTACGCCCCCACTCAGGAAGCCTCTCGAGATCAGGAGATACATAATGAAGGCCTCGTGTGGGTCCAAAGGCGATAGGGAGCGATAGAGAAATGGATAATAGACAGCTCAGATGACTTCCGCGGCACTGGAAGTTAGTTTTGATCTTATATATATGTTCTAGTGCAACCCGAACATACAACATCTTTCGTGGTGTAATGGTAACATTGGCGCTTGTCATTCGCCGAGTTCTGAACTCGTCAGATGCGCGCCCGCCCCGAGTTCGATTCTCGGCGAGAGAGTGATTCTTTTTGCCCTTCTCGGTCGATACACCGCTCCGATGAATGATAGACCTGGGAAGTGTAATTTTGGCTGGAAGACTGCTTGGAGTGTGATCTTGCGCGACAAGGCATATCGCAGCTACTCCGACACGGCGTAGGCTCGTAGGTTGCCAGTCGTTTTCCCGTCTAAAGCTGTCTAGAGAGCGTGATCACAGCAGCTCGCGTATAAGGTCTACCAATCCCCGATAGTCCAGCACATCAATTTCAACAAGCAGCTCGGCCTATGCCGATTATCATCCTGGATGATGGGACGTTGCAGCTCGGCTTTAGTACATCGTACTCGCTCAACGATCCCAAGGAGACCGGATTTCTGCTCTAACTTGCGTGACCCGACTGCATAGTAAGCTTTCACCGGACCCGCTTGAAGATAGGTATGCTATGGACGATGCTCTGCGCGCATCGTTTGCTTGATACAGGTGACAATCTGATACAAAGGAAGGCTTGCTACTGACCAGATACCGATGACGCGACTATCACTTTAAAGGGCTAAGAATGCATGCCTGAGAGTGCTTTAAGTATACTTTGAGCGATTGCGTGCTGGGGTGTATGTCAAAACAAAGATCCGCATTCAAAAGAAGGTAACCTTCTGGAGACTTCCAACGAAGACTTGCGTTTTTCACCTTGACAGACACTGTCATTCCTTCATCTCGCAGGGATCAGATAGCGCTATATAAATGAATGATCTCGGCGGAAATTCGATGCAGCCTGCCTAACCTTCTATCATACTCAAGTCTCCTCTTACCTTCCCACACCAACGCTGCGCATTTTCGTAGAACCCAACATGGCATCCCATACCGAGTACGAACTCAAGCATATTCTGAACGTAGGCCAGGACCACCCGAAGATCGAAGAAGCGCAAAAAGTTGAATCGATATTCTATACCGCCTTAATAGAACAGTACTACAACGTCAAACTAGCCTGGGCACTCGGAAGGGTATATTTGGAGGAGCGCTCCGTTTCCGAGAAGGACCGCCAACCCGTCAAAGCTTTGCTGCCTGCGACTCCTCAACAAGCCTTGCTCATCAGGAATACTACTATGAAGGCGGTAAGATGGTAGGATTTTGATGCCGCTGCCGTGGTCTGATTATACGACCATTCATTGGCTGCACAGGCTAATGATCTCGGGATTCGCCTCTCCGGGGAGTCGTGGATGGTGTTAAACGTCCGCGAGGTACATGACGACGCCAAAGAAGAGGCGGTGGCTATGAACTATCCAAAGGGATTTCCGGAGCCCCGTGGTAGCGCTCCAAAGCGTCTGAAGCCAAAGTGGGACCAGGTGACTAATGAACTCATGTCGTGGCTTAACAAACTATCTGGAGACCCTGGTCTGGGCAACGTCTTATGCCGGCTTATCACAGACGCATGCAATGAAGATGACGCCGCCAGTATTCGCTTTTGGCATCCGATGACGCAGCTGGAGTATCTCTTCGAGACGAGCTGGGACCCACTGCCAGACCGCAAAAGCCTGTCACAATCCAAAACATCTGTCGGGCCTGGGGGTCGGACTGTTGTACATATCGCCGACGATATGGTGTCGGAACTACAGTCGAGCTTGGGACTACCACTACCGTGCACCCCAATACATGCGGATGACAGGTCTGAACAGACGATGACACCAGAAGGACTATCGGCAGCGCCGAGCGAAAAGACCACAGGCATGATACGCTACTACTTGACGCTAATGATCCCTCCTGCCAGTGAGTTTCCAGACAAGCATCTGGCGGGCCACGAGCTCATCGTTTATTGCTGACGCCTCCCTTTCCCTTCAGGTGAAGACGCAAATACTCAGGCTGCCGTCGGAGTGGTTCCCGATATGACAACGCTGAGCATTCAAGATGGCCAGAATCTATGATTCGGAGTCACTCTATCTGTAGCTTGTACCGTGCCCCACAGCGTCCTTTGTCGCGATACGTCCAACGTATTATTATATTATCCGTTCTAGCTTTTCTGTCATCATGATTCTGCGGAATAACTCGAAACGCAACGTATCCGGGTGACCCTATATTTCAATATGATGAGCTTCGGATCCATCGCGATGAAATACACCAAACATACACCTTCCTCCTTCGGCCCAAGATTACAAGTCTGAATGTGTTGTTATAGTTGTTACGGACGGGTGTGGTGTTGACCCGAGAGTTAACGGACGGGTGTGGTGTTGACCCGAGAGTTAACGCTTGGGGTTGACACGGACATCAGAGGCAGGACAGAATAATGACTAGGGCTGATGAATGAAGGTGGACTTGAACCACTTGGCTATAATTCGACAGCACGTGATTTGTAGCTCTGACGTACGTACTAGCTCTCAAGAGCAAAACGGAATACAAGAGGGGGATCGTGTCTGGAGACTGGCTGTATATATCTAATAGGCTTACCAGAGTTGGGAGAAACGATACTCGCACGAGTATATCGATTGCGTGTATTCTGTATGACGCGTGACACTGATCAAATCTCTAATCGGAACTAACGGAACTGATGGCGGACATCACGGCCAGCCGTGTAAGCCGTAAGAGCTTGATCAGCTGATGTCAGGTACATCGGCTGATACCTAGAAGTCGTATGATGCTTGCTAGAACCCAAGTCATTCGTGACCGTTCCCGACACCTCCTGGAAACCGTCGGCGAGACTGGACTGACAGTTTGATTCCCACATTGTCCTCCCCGACAAGGTATATCAGGCTGTGTATGACCCGGCCTTTGCCATTGTCTCGAGCGAGCAGGACCCAGGCGATCATTACAATACATTGCACGTCTCACGATCGTGACGTACGATCTTGCACAAAAGCGTTCACTATCCTAGCGCGCAGCGACGCGCACTGCAGCTGATATCATCCGTTTTGGTGGTCGTTGACACTGCTCGTTGCGACTTCGTGTTTTCGTGAAATCAATTTTCACCTTTCACAAAGTTTATCGCTGCCGCCTTACACCTGTTATCACAGCGATAGGAGGTACACACCCGTCCTTTTTTTCTCAGAAAAACACACCTATACCTCGAGAAGCAGTTGACCTCGGGGACTGAACGACGAGAACCGACACGTAAGGGCAGGGTTAGCCTTGAGGCCTGGAATATTATATATCCGATATATCTTTATCCTCGGGGGAAGCAGCATCTATACGTCGCCTCAGGAAGCGATCTCCGCGAGGTGAAAGTAGCACTAACGGCTCCGATGGTCGGCTTTCGGCCGCCTGGAAGTAGCACAAAGATCTCATCCATGACTCCTCCCGGCCTGGCTTTCCAACAATTTCCCGCGAAGCTCCTGCCACGATGGGGTCGATTATCCAAGAGCATAGCTCCACACCTGCTAGCTACCTATTCGCCCTTTTTTTCCTGGCGAACTCAATCGGAAGAGCCACATCACATTTGACCCACAGGCCACTGGTCATATGCCTGGAGTTACGTTCCTTTGTCCTTGAAACCTGATCTATTATTTTTCGCTGCCGGTATTGCTGGAAAAAGTGAATAAGGTACGACACATTTGCGACACAAAGGGTATATGAAGAGCTGCAAAAGCTACGATAAGGCAAATGGATCATAAGGCTGATGCCGAAATCAGCTTCGACATTGCGGTGTTCAGGCTGCTCCGGTCAAAGCGGTGAAACCATGACACGCTTCGAACTCAGCTTCGACGAATCTTCGGGATCTCTTTGTCTCAATGATTCTGTCCAAGAACCATCAGATGCATAAGTCATCAACCTTTCCAACCCTTGTTCATAAGCTCATCCTTTTCGGGAACCTGCAGTATCGATCTATTGCGGACGACGGCCGATATATTAATCCGGCATTGTTGATGGTGCCAGAAATGGAGATAGACGGAACGATGGAGGAAACAGTCATGTCGAACGATCCCAGCGTGTGAGTCAGACTATCGATTGAATTTCATCACTGACTTCGTATGCTCAGCGGAGATACATTTCCTGGTCACAGGAGCGAATGTACTATGTCTAACGGTGATGAAACGGACACACGTGAAGACTCAGGCACGTGAGTACACTTGGCCATGAGGGCAAGACAATGTATATTGATAAGCCATTACCGAAATGACTTCCGAAAGTCCCTCTCCGCCGTTTCGAGAAGGCCGCAAGAAGAAGGAGCATAAATATCTGAAATGGTGAGGATAGGAGGCAGAGATGACACAATCACTATCTAATTCTGAGCTAGTGAAAAGCTTTTCTCGCGGAATGAACATCTCCTCAGGCATCAAGCCACTCATACAAGCGTGAAAGCATTCATATGCAAGGAGCCAGAATGGCAAGTCCCCAGCAGCGGATGCCACCGGGTTAAGATAACGTTCCTTTAGCGGGAAAGCCTTCAGTGACAGCCATCACTTAAAACGACACGGCCGTGTTCACAGGAACGATCGCTTCAAGTGCAGGCGACAGGGATGGTGAGTGGGCGTATGGGAAAATGCTGAGGCGTAGTCACTCAGAGTACCATTCAGCGGAGAAGCGTTTGGTGACATGGAAAGACTGAAGATACATGACCTCTCGCATGCTAGCGAGAAGCTGATTCAATGCGGATGGGAGGGATGGTGAGCGTCGAATCGCAAGCTTGAAGGCCGATTGATAACTTGATCAAGATGCAGTGGGCGGGACTTCAAGAGACCTCGCGCCCTCGTGGATCACCTCCGCAGGCATACTGGTGAGAAACCATTTCAATGTTCAAAAGGATGGTGAGCAGTATATCCTAGATTGCTGATATGCGGCTGATACAAGCACTGTAGTGGGAAGAGCTTTAGCATTAAGTCAAACTGCACGAGGCATGAAAAGAGTCATGTGGAATGATTGGAAACAGCAACGAGACAATAAGTGAATACTCAAAATGGGTCTGGCATGATGACGTTCATGCCGGATGTTCCGTATCGATTGTCATGAGTTCGGGGTCGCTAATGTAACAGCTTAGGTTACACGGAATCATATGAATATCCTTTTTATCTTTTCCCTCTCAATTCAGTTTGTCTCCAAATCTGTTTACCCGTACGTCCAAGTACAGGTTCATATAAGCTCCACCAAGGAAGTCCACCTTCGGTGGAGGACTCTATATCGCGTGAAACCATGTGGCTCTCTGCTAACGCTCACCATGGTGAATGTGGGAATCGAGCCTGTTAACTCATTTCAACGTTTATCAGAGCCTCACGGTGAGGCACGCCCGTAGATGTTGAATTACCTACTCTCGACTTGGATTTAAGTAACACTATCGCTCGGATTTCCACGATGTTCCGCTGCGCGCATCCCTTCGTGTGACGTGTCATGCACCATGAATCCGCCTCGAGTTGGAATGCATCGATGAACGGGCCATCCAACGGTACAGACGGAAGAAGTGCGAAAACGCTTACCCGTAATAATGATGGCGAGGACGGAGGGAAAACACCTTCATCGCCGATGGCAAGTGAGATGGAAATATCAGCTACCCACTACAGCAGGAATCAGCAGGGATTGCGCTGCTCCGGCTATGGAAGATGGGTAACCGGCCTGTCTAGACTGGATTAGAGGTTCTGTCGAGGGTGCTAGATGCAACAGCCTTGCATTTCACCTTACTGATCATTATTCACACTCAGTCGCAACCGCCTCCTTCCCCTCCTTCGATTCGTCTCCGTCTATTCAGTCGCACCTGTTGTTGTACCATAGTTGAAAACACCAAACGCACCAAAAACAGATCGCCT
Source organism: Naganishia kalamii (assembly GCA_022813745.1). NCBI lineage: Eukaryota > Fungi > Basidiomycota > Tremellomycetes > Filobasidiales > Filobasidiaceae > Naganishia > Naganishia kalamii. The sequence continues at coordinate 38,964 of JAKLLX010000119.1, read as the reverse complement.
ACGCTTCCAGATTCGATCTCTAGTGTTCCGCTACACCTGTACAAGAATACGCCTCGTGTACGTTCGATATGACGTCTCGTGGCTTATTGGCTGGACAGAAAACACAAACTTTTGTGTTCGAACACAACTCCTTGTGTTGACATAAACTTTTCTGGTCAATCACGTGATACATGTCGGAACACAAGTATTTGTGTTCCTCTGTGCTCCCTAGGTGGTTTCGCCACCGCCCTAGGAAGCCTAACAGGTATATATAGACAGCTAAGTTGTACCCATTCTTCCCCTAATGCTTTTATGAATGACGCTTGATCACACCTCTTATCCCTCCATACCCCCTCCTCCCCTTCCTATCCCCCTTCCTACCCCTTCCTATCCTTTCTCTATAGATCTGTTCCTATCCCATCCATCAAGCACCCTTGCCTAGTCACCCATCTGCTACTCAGGTAACATCGTAAATCTAGCACCAGTTGACGGAACCCACAAACGAACTCGCTCTGTACTCGTCAGTAGATAGTCGCATCGATGTCCTAATGACATACAACGTAGCTAGTCTCTTACACTAGAGCTTGTCTTACCGGTGACGAAGGTTTTATGAGTGTCCAATAGAGGTTCCGACATCTTTCCCATACAGAAGTAACCCAATAGTCTTGTACCTGGGTTGGGACTGGTCGGGGCGAATTGAGGCGCAGACGAAAACTCATGCTTTCTTTGTTCCATTGACTAGTTACAACACGCGACGCGACTGGACTGGGACGATACAGATGAATGCGACAAGGAGGCCTCACGGACGGGTGTGATATGGACACGGACTTCAGACACGGGACAGGACTGATGACTAAGGCAATAATTCGACTGAACGTGATTCATAGCTTTGCCATACGAATTAGCTCCGAAAGGCCAAACGGGATACAAGAGGGAAGTCGAGTCTGTTGGCTCCCTGTATATATCTAACAGCCTCACCAGGGTTGAAAAAAACAATGATCATATAGCATTTCGAAATCATATAATTCGATTGACGCGTGGCACCAATCACGCGCGTTGGCAAATCCCTGACCGGAACTGACGGAAATGATGACGAACATCACGGCGAGCTGTGCAAGCCAACTGAGCTTGATCTGATGATGACCTGATATCAACTGACGCCTGCGATGATGCGTTCTAAGATTTGAGTCAGCCATGACAACGACGCCATGTCCCTTCTCGTCTTAGTCTGTTCAAAAACTCGTCTGTTCAAGAGATATATCGACTGGTACTGGCGAAACGCCTGGTGCTGTTGCATCTGCTCGTCCGTCCGAGGGCATCTGATACAGCGCCAACTTTAGTAAATAATGCCACGCGAGGCTTTAGCTGATTACCTATATAAGCGACACGGCGAATACCCTCTCGAAGCTGCCGTAAAGCTGCATTGGTGCGGAATCCTGAAGGCTGAGAGACCGTGTTTTCTTCATGGCCATCAAGTTACCAGGGACAGTGACTCTGCCCGTCACTCTCTGGTACTCTTCTGATACATATATAGGAGCCACCATGGCTCAGGCGTACCAGACATCCCCATATATTTCACCCTTTGCCGTGTCAACTTGTCTCGCCACTCCTCGACAAAGAGTTACCAGTCACAGCAAGATCTAGCTACCCTTGCGAATGCTAACCGTCTTGTTTTAGTAAAGCACATCCTATTGCAACTCGAACCCAATCTTCGGTCTAGTGAGTCATTCTGACTGTCTGATCATGCCTTAACCTTCACAAAGTTGTGAAAGCTGTGAAGCTTTGATCATGCGAAGTTTCGATTTAGTGAAATCTGCTCCTAACCGTGTGAATCTCGCAGCCTCATTAATGCGAGAAGGTAGGGAAAGTCCGTCTCTCTACGTTGACTTTCAACTATGAACTAGATTTATGTGCCGGCTCAACCATGGCTTAGAGGTGAAGACTCGGTCGCTAGCAAGCCACTGTCAATAAGGCATGCCCCCACAAAGACGCTGAAAGGCTGCTCACCAATTTTCCTCCGGGCAGGGGAATTGCCTGTTGCGCTCATGAGTGAGTTTGTGCCTTTTCCGATTGGAAGTGGTAGTAAAGGCCATATCGCTGTAGACATGGTTAGTCCGCAAATTGGCAGGCGTTTGCGGGGTCGCTCACCAGTCTGCGACAGTGCAGCGAAAAGGTCTCTCCCCCGTGTGAATCCGGTCATGCTCTTTCAACTTGTGGCCTGTTTTGAAGGTTCGGCCACTGTGAGAGTTGTTCGGGTGAGCTTGATTCCAGACTTCGCATTCTGCACTCTTAACTCACCATCCGGGATGACTGCAAACATGAGCTTTGTGGAGTGCCCTCACAGACTGATGTTCTGACAATGATGATGCCGAGGGAAGGTAGGATTCGCTAGCGAAGACACAGGGTTAGAACTCAACTTCGCTTCTAGGGCTTAACTTTCGACTCACGGACGATCGTGCTCGGAGTTGCGAGGATGCCTGTCGTTTGGCCGTTTATCATCCATGTGGCATGAATCATTCTCTGGAAAGCGCAATCCGGCTTCTAATCCTTGGTAACCTGCTATACAGCTACGGGTGCCTCCTATGTAGGATCCAGAGCCTCCCCTTGAGCTCCCGAGGCCTTCTGTCGAGCATCCGCGGCATTCTTCAGAGGGCCCGGGAAGTCGCCGCATTCCGGAAGATGAAAATTTAAAAGCGTCTGAAACGAGGAGGTTAGGCTGCATCTCGAAACCAAAATCCTGATATGAATAGGTCGTATGACCATCGTTTCGGATGGAGCTGGCGGTCAAGTCACAGTTTTGGTCCAGCATGATCCCTGGGTACATGGGCTCAGGTATGTTTGAACCAGTGTCTCTCTGATAATTCATCGCTGGTATCGCTCCTGACTGTGCCAAAGCCAAAGGCCCGGGATATCCTCCAATCAAGTTAGGCTTCAACAGCGGAGCACCAAAGTTTCTCTCTGGGCCTCCTGATTGAGGTGCTTTAAGGTAGACATCCTGGGAAACTGAGTTGCCTGACCCGCATTGTGAAAAACTGAATCCGGAAGACACATAGCCATCTCTCCACTCTCTCCACACAGTGTCGGCGAAGTCGTTAGGCGGAGGTGTATGAAAGACGACATCCTCCGACAGAGCCCCAGAGTTCCCCGAGAAGTTGAACATCTGCGCTGCCCCAGCAACAGGGATCTGATCTGGACAAACACTCGCCTGCACCCGCACTTCCGAGTTGGAGTCGAACGCTGTCGATGGATTATGGGCTAAGTTGCGCATCTCGTCGAATACGAAACCTGAATTCCAAGGTGAGTAAAGGCTCCCAATTGCGAAGTCGGTATGGCAGTTTGAGACGAATGTGAAAGAGTCACCCGCGGAATGAACAGGCCGGTCGGTGAACTCCTTGAAGCAACCACGAAATGTACCGTTGTCATGTTCCTCAAGAGGTCCATACGTCTGTTCCATAGCTGCTTCAATGTATCTGGCTGAATGATATGACTACCAGCCTCAGCACTACGGACCTTGACTTTCATAGTAAGTCGCCTGCCCCAACGCTTGTTGACAGTTGAGTGATCCATTCATAACGCCTCCTTACCGCCCCGCGCTAAGTCCCTGAAGGAGAATGGTACGACTTCCGCCTGGCGATGGCTCCTTTGCACCGCTTTTTGAAAGCGCTGAAGTCAACAAGAGCATGTGCATGACGGAACACTCACATCTATCATGCCTTCACATGGGCTAGCAGCGCGCTGTTCAGCGTCATGTGAAAGTTTACATCATCCTACCTAAGTCAGCTCACGTATGTAGGCCGTGAGCTAGAATAAAGCTATAAGGATCGGGTTGCGAGTTGGGAGTCTCCATCAAGCCAGCTCAGGCTGTGCACAAAGGGTACATGTACGCCCGGGACACGCTGGCTTTTCAGTTTAGGCGTAAAGCGCCTTGATGGAGAACGGATACCTGGTTTCAGAAAGCACAATCGCTAGCCTTGCTACTGCTTCCATTCCGTCGACTACAAAGGCAACACTTGAAATTTATTTCTCATGAGTCTGACCCGATGATAGGCATGACTTGCCAATGAGGCGTGCCGGGGCTCTATCCTCTTCCTCTGCAGCTCGTCTCGAATCTTCCGTGACGTCTAATGTAGAGACACAGCCTTCAATTTCTCTGTTTCATGCCATACTCTCGTCCTCCCTCCAGATGACACATCTTTGCAGTCATCACCTTTGCAACGCAATTTGGGGTGAAGTCTAAACCTTGTTTACACGGTTTAAAACATTTGAACCACAGTCTAAAGTTTTTATACGCTAACCACTTGGGATGTGTAAGAGTCGCAATCAAGGTTGTAGTCTATAGGCATATGATATGGGATACCTATGCGACTAAAGACTTCAGGATAGGACCTTTGACGAGGGAGAGTGAAGAAATATGCTTATCACGATCAGGTAAGAGGGCAGAGTAGGATAGGAAGTAGGCGATGGGCAGATAGTCAAGGACTGTTGCCAGCTATTAGGCTGAGATCAGCTGTGTTTTCATATTCATGAGCCGTAAAAGGGTACAACTTGGGCTTCCTTATATAGACGAATCGTATGCGTGGCGGATATGATCGCTCCCAAGGGCTCCCTAGGGGAAAACTGGATCCGCTATACAGAAGTGACAGGGGTTCTGTTTTCTACAGGCGCTATAGAGGGACGCGACAGAAGTTCTGTCGCAAGTGACAGAGGTTATGTCATCGGTGACGGAGGCTCTGTCGACGCGTGACAGAGGTTCTGTCAAGTGACATAGCTTCTGTCTTCTGTCGCTAAACTAATGCTCACATGAGATAACTAATGTCACTTGCTCTCCAACATCGCAGAAGCTACTGGAGCACACTAGAAGTGGGAGAACATCATAATGACCATGACAAGAGAGTCGCGACTAAGATACAACGTCAAGTATACCGGCTACTTGGTTACAAGGTGAGATGGTCACAATCTCGAATAGACCAGTTACTCGAGTACAACATGAGAGACTTGCTTACTAGAGAGACCAGATAAAAGTCACATTGAGTTGCTAAATGAGTATAATGGGATAACTACCTGAAGGAGAAGGAGATTAGCGAATGGTCAAAGGCAAACCATTGCAGGATGAACCTTTTTACCAGCATGAGGCTGAACTTTGCCTCAATCCAGGATACGTAAAGATAGCGGGCCTTCAGCCCGTTGTAATTGCCTCATGTCTATTGAATTGCCCTTTGATTAACCCTCAATTCCGAAGCTACCTCGAGCGCAAGACTTTCTGAGGACTAGCTACCCTACCGTCTTCCAAAACGGTATATATCTGAGTCCTGTTTTGAGTAATAAACGTACACCGCTTGTGCAAGTACCCTCTTCAACGGCAGTGCTACCCCGACATCTAACACATCTTTTGCCCCCCCCCCCCCCCGAACCACGAGCGGTGCGCATCTCGAGATCCTACTGGGATCGAACGAGAATACTATGTTCACATGACTGTCATCGGGCATCCGAGGGCGGAAGACGGAGGTGCTCCCAGGGTAATCCCTCTGTGAGAACATCTGCAACTTCGTTGCCATGACCTCAGTTCCACTTTGGGCCTGGCAGGATTGCAGGCTACGCAGCCTATCAATGCTCTGTTTAAGCTTTGGCAAGCTCCGCGTGACTTTGTCGATGTTGAGATGCAGAGGCATTGCCTCCCTCAAATCGAGGAGGCGCAAAACTTCTTCCGGGAATATTTGGCGACCGAGTCTTAGGACGACATGAAGGAGCCTTTGCAAGACGCTTCTTCCGTGTCTGCACGCGCAACTCTTCTGAGGAACATCCACAACTGCTCGCCCGAAAGTACTTCGCAGCTTACGACCTGAAGAGATACCGTCGGCGACATTGCTGTCAGACAAGGTATACCAAGGTATACGCATAACAGTAATAGTCCGGTTTCGAGTGTCTTCCTTCTTCGACAGATCGGTGATACGTACACTTCCACCCTTCGGCCAGCCAGTAACTAGTATCTTGTAGTATCCTACAGCAGCAGAGGACCAGATATCCAGAACAAAGACCTTACCGAGGATCCAGAATCCTCAATCGCAAAACAGTCAGGAACTGGGCTTACCTGAGTGGATTCGGCAATGCGACATAGCATGAAGCCCCTTTTCCCTTATTTGTTCGATGGTCCCCATTAATAGCTTAGAGAAAGGAGAAACTCCCCCACATGACCCGCATTCCAATTCCGGAGTCTCGTTGCAGGTCAGCTGTGGTTGAAGGAGAGATTAATGTGACCTCGTACCTCTCACGAGCAATAAAGAAGCCTTGTGTCGTTCATCCATTCATGGTTTGCTCTAGCATGTACTGGATCAATATGGCGGCCTAACCATGGACCGGAAGTACATACTCGGTTGCTGGGAACTCAGTACAGAAACATGCGGGCAAGAGATGGTCGTAGCGTTGCGGTCGGTAGACGTATGGGATTTGTCTACGTGCGACTAATCACAGTACGAGTTCTCATTGTGGGCCAATTCCAAACTTATGCTATCGCTATCGATGGTGACGAGTAAGTAGGTGAAGGCGGAGACAGTCAAGGACGAGTGCCAGCGACTAGCTGAGATCAAACTTGACTCATTAAGCATGGAGGCGAGAAAAGCACAACTTTGGCTAGCATTATATAGACGCATCCTCTGTCGCCCATAAGCGGTGGCTATTGACAGAGACGAGACTGTTCAGATACGACAGCGCTACATGGGAGGGGATGACAGAGCGCGATGACAGCCCCTATCGAACCAGGCTTACCAAACGGCTACGATTCTCCGACGCGATCTATTTATCAAGTAGTTGACTGGAAGATCGCCAGCCTTACTTTACGACTCGCTCGAACATTCCGGCCCAGCAAGCAATACTGGCATGGTCTCGTACTCACCTTGGGCGAATGCATCCAAGGGCGCACCTTAGAGGTATTGTGCCATAGGCTTCCCTTTTCAGGGTGTGGTGGGTTCCCTTGATCTGACAGGGGTACAGTCGCTTTGGGCACGAAAGGAGTCATTCACTATTCGGCGGTCGTCCTGCTTTCGCCTTGATATATGTGGTGCTAGTGCCACTCGGTGCACTGATATGTTAAGATCGTGGATTGCCCTCGCAGCTACCTTGTTCGAGAGTGAGCGTGTCAAGAAACACCATTCTACTTTGGTGAGTGGGCGTGAATGCTGTTGTCACAATGTGAGAGTCTAGGTGTTGTCACTGAAGAGTGAACGGGGTTTCCTTTTCTTCGTAACTCACGTTAAGCTTCAATGACTTCCGAAGAAGCTTCCGTCGCTTTGAAGCCGCAGCAGGTACCGCGACTCGAAATCCTACCCTGGTCGGATGGCCATTACTATTTTCAGATGGTCACTGAAGACCCCCAAGGCACAAAGCGAGGAGGCGCCCCTCGGCTGAAACCGGAATGGAAAGCGCTCCAAGATCTCTGCAAAGAGCTCAATGGCACAATGACCTTGGCCGGGTTGGACGTCCCAGAGGCCATTGACGCTTTGTTCAAACTGTGGCGGTTCCAGCCGGATCTTCCCGATGTCGACGTACGAGAGTGTTCCATCGCCCTCATCAAGGAGGCTCTAGATTCGTACCAGGATTACCTGGAGGCTGAGCCCTCACCCTGGATGGACGTCGATGAGCTTTTGCAAAAATCACTCAACAAGGTGTGCGAATGCATCCTTTCTCGCGCCGATCGACTGCTGTACCGATTGAGTAGGCTTCCCATCCCAGGGTCTGCAAAGGTAGCAGGAAAGTCTGCCTCGATCTCTGATTCCCTCAGTATTCGATCTAGCCGGATGGCGGTACATACTAAATATCCATGGTCAGTTACATCTGCCCTGGACAACAGCTCTAATTTGCTGGGGCCATTCTGGGTATCTCTGGATCTTGAATGGGAGACACCAGGCGTAGATCAATTCTGGATGAAGGCAGAAGATGGGCAGTCTCTCTACGATTCTCAGGACTCCACAAGGGCGACACAAGGAACGATTTCGATCCGTGAAGGTTCCTAACGCTGTTGTGAGTTCGAGAACGGGCTGCACGACGTCGGTCGTTGCTCCGTTTGACGGCAAGAATGAGCACTGCTAGCCGCTGGTTCATCATTCCTCTCATTCAGATGTACGGCGAGAGTGAAGACCAGTTATTCGCCTGTATTAGGAAACTTTTCTCTTGTATATGTAATTCTGTAAATATTTGACAAGTGCCTGTTTTTGTTGTAGCGATGTGTGGATTTCAAGAAATCGATATTCGGGGAACCTTCAATGTTGCAATGTTAGTCCAGTCAGTATGATCTCGTATATGCAGGAGCTGAGGACCAGGTGTACAGATTGAAGAAGGTGCCGCGAGACTCACAATGGAAAGACAGCCACGAAGCGGGCTTACCTAATAGCTGAGAACCGATCGATGCGGTTTGTTTACAAAGTGGTTGACTGAGAATCTACGAGCGATATCGGGCTGCATCTTCCCCCCTCCCTACTTCCTGTCCATCTCCGCATCGCCCCATCCCCGCTCACTCCACCATGACGACGCAACAGACCCGCCAATCCATCTCGCTCAAAGGCTCGACGAAAATCGTCACCGAATTCTTCGAATACAGCGTCAACAGCATCCTCTACCAGCGCAATGTCTACCCAGCCGATGATTTCCGCATGGTCAAGAAGTACGGGTTGCCGATGTTGATTACGAGTGATGAGAGTCTGAAGGCGTATTTGGACACGATTCTGAAGCAGGTGCATGGTGAGTCGTCGTGTTGACGCATCTTGACATGTTTACAGATTAGTCTTGACGTCTGTTCGTGTTTGCTCGTCTCCAGCATGGCTCATGTCAAACACCATCAACCGCCTAGTCCTGGCCATCACCTCGAAAGAAACTCTCGAAACGCTCGAACGCTGGCAATTCGACATTATCCGCGAAGACGACGATTCTGCCTCCGTGACATCAAGCATCGTCCCGCAGGGAAGCACGATCAACGGCGTGAAGCCGGGGGCAAAGGGAAAGGAGAAGACGGAGAAGGAGGTCCAGGGGGAGATTAGGGAGATTATGAAGCAGATCACGGCGAGTGTGACGTTTTTGCCGGCGCTGGAGGAGGAGTGTACGTTTGCGTTTTCTCCTATCCTCCCTTTGCAGTACTAACCTCTTCCCTCCATACGCTTCCTCACCGCACGTAGGCTCCTTCACCCTCCTTGCATACACATCAACTTCCGATCCCCTCCCTCTCCCCGAGAAATGGAACGACGCGGACCCACACCTGATCGAGAAGGGTAAAGTCGAGCAAGTGAGGTTGAGGAGTTTCAGCACGAACGTGCACAAGATGGAGGTGAGCACTCCGTCATCCCGTGACGCAGGATGATCGTGCTGATTGCGTTTCCCGTAGGCGATGGTTGCGTACAAGATTGACGAGTAGTGCTGCATGTCGGGCGTTCGGCAGAGCCTGAATGCCGGTTGTATAGTAGACGGGAGATGACACGTTCCGCAGATACGATGCGTACATCGGACGACGAACGCCTTGACAGCTCCGGCGCCATGTTCAGGCTACATCGCCGTGGTGTCAAAGCGAATGGCTGGAGTGGCCAGGCACGACTGTTCAGACGTGGACCTCACAGTCGAAAGGCCGCCATTCTGCATCGCTCGCTGCGAACGTGATGGCAGGCTGGACACTGGTCAACACGTCCAGTCACGTCGTGACTCTGCGTGATGTACGTCCGTCAGGCAATGATCGTGCCATCAAGACAGATATGCGTAGTACATTGTCCCATGCTGTATACATCCCCCAAAGGTGACCACCGTCATCACGTGTCTCTCTCCGTCCCGTGCTCTTCTCCCTCAGCACTCACCGGCTCCTCATCCACATCCATCCGATCACTGGACTTATCCCCCACTTCCGCTTCAAGCTCATGCTTCAGCCCACTCGACTTCTTGCCCTTCCGCTGTCTGACCTCGGCGTCCGTTCCCTTGTTCGCGAGCGCCGTTGTGCCGGTAGTTGGAGTGCTTGGGATCGTTGTTTCGGTGATCGAGGAGGAGCGGCGGGATTTCGGGGAGGGGTTGAAGTATCCGCAGCGGGGGCAGATCCACTCTACACGACGCATGGACAACACGGTTGAGCGTTCAAGAAGACAGCGTGTGTGAAAGAGCAGGACGTACTCATATTCTCCCATTCGCCTTTATCACCGACGAGTCCGTTATGTCGGAAACACCCGCCGCAGACCAACGCGTACTTTGTCTGCGTCGCTTGCGCTGTCACACAAGGTCAGCGATGCCGAAAGCAAGGTCGACAAAGGGACTTACAAGGATCATCACCCAAGAGCCGATCCGCAAGGTGATCTGCACAATCACCGTCCATCAGCATTGCTTCCCGTTGCCCCGAGCATGCTCCTGAGACGTACCGTACCACTTCTTCGTCGGCGTCGGCAAGACAGGCTGCATGCTCCCCATCGACTGCCGCTGCAGCATCTGCAGCTGTGCCTGTGCCTGCGGCGGGACGGGGGACGCGTTCGGTCCGGTCTGGTGTGGCGTCACTGCTGCATCGATTGGATCAGCCGAGAACAAGAGGAGATAGGAGAGGGCTTACCGCCGAGGGGAGCGAGTCGGTTCACGGGATTGGCGGCGGTCGTTCCGGGACGACGTGAGGCTGGAGTTGGCGTTCCGGGAGACCCGCGGCGGGAAGACGCTGCTCCAGGGGAAGAGCGGGACTGACGGACGTACCGAATCAGTGGCGATGTGTGAGGATAAGGAGAAGCGTTGAGCCCACCAGTTCATCGTATTTCTCGAGCAGGTCTCGTGTGGAGTAGTAATTCGTCGCTTTCTTAATCTCCTCGATCTTGTCGTGCTGTGACTTGAGCAGATTGCGGAGATTCGTCTCTGAACATGGGAAGGATGAGACTGGTACGAAGAGCAAGATGGAGGAAACGCACCCTCTTTCGTCCGTTGACGGAGGAAGAACATCCCGTTCAGCCGATTCAGCCCAAGAAGCCTATACACCAGATCAGCCCAAGTCCCCTCTTCTCACGCACAGCGACTCACCCAACAGGCCCCAGTACCACGACCGCCAACCCCACTGCCTGCGCCACCATATCATCCGCGTACAGCCCCACCAATCCCCACGGCAACCGCTGGAAATACCACAGCCCACACCATATCCCCCACAAGATGACGCCGTACAAGTTGAGCAGGAGCGAGGCGCGGCGTTGACGGAGTCGGATCTCGGAGAGGTGTTGTTTCGCTTCGGTGATGTCGGAGGAGAGACGGGACAGGACGGTTTCGTAGTCTGTCGGTGCGGGCTGAAGGTGAGGGAGATCAGTAGATTTTCTAGTGTTTGGTAAATGGCGAGAACGCACTTTTTTCCCCCGAAAGGGGTTCAGCCATGCGAAAGCCCCCATTTTGCGTCTCTAAGAAGAAGATGAGGCGATTTCCAAAGCTGGAGTGTTGATGCAATATCAAGCTGGAAATAGCGGAAAGAGAGGATGAAGAGTTGTAAACAGCACAAGGGAGGAGGAGATCGAGATGACGTTTGACGCGAGATCACGTGACTATCTACCCACACACAGGCGACTGCCACACACTCTTGGACGCACCTTTCTGCTGGAGTCGCGCCTTTCAGTTCCATTGTGAGCTGCCTAACTTGCTGACTGACACTGAGTACGTCTGATGGTGTCACAGAAGGAGCAGAGAATGCATCCATTAGGCAGGAAGTGCAACAAAGCGGATCTTTCTACGGCACACCAAGTCTTCGCCTAGGTTTCAGGTATTTCTAACCCACTGTCGAAGAGGTCACGAACAAGTCATGTATACAGACATTTCGCGCACTAGATACAAAAGGATCCAAATGACAGGAATGCTTTCAGAGAAGGATTCAACAGTGTAGTGTCTCAACCTCCAAGCTTAAGAAGTGAAATCGTTGACACTGCTACGTCCCATAGTGTCGTTCGCGAATGAGCTGTTGCTTGCCAACATGCTCTTCAGTTCTGTGACTGTCTTCTGGAGCTCTAAAATTCTCTCCTCAAGCGTGCCGACTTCAGAGGGGTCTCCCAGAAAGCTTGGAGCGGGCTTGTTAAACGATAGGCACAGCGCAGAGATTTAGCTTGGAACCCCGACGCGGACGTTGTTAATGTTGATGTCTTACCCTCGCCGTGCCATCAAGAAGGCCGTAGTCCTCAAGCGCCCGCCTCAATGTTCTTTCAGAGTCCAACCTGGGTTGCGTCGGACCAGGCCTGAAGTATTTCACTTCGACTGCTCCATCATCCTTTCGCCAAAGCTTGCATTTGACCGTGACGACATGAGTCACCTTACCAAACGCTTGGAGCAGCTTCTTATCGACTTCGATCCCTGGTATTTTCTAGCAATATTGAATATCACGAGGCGGACCACCTGGACACCAAAGAGATCGAGACATGAAGATCGTGTTAGGAATCCCGCTTATATTTGTGCGCGGTAAACCATTGGCGTATAAATCATTGACCATGTCTGTTGCGGTGGACTCGATAATTTGCCAAGGTGTAGGGTTCCAACTCTCGTAGTCCCCAAAGTAGACAGTAATGATACCAATCGAGCCGTCACTCTTCATGTGTGAAAGAGACAATGTGGCGTAATCTGACTTCAAGGACGAGACGGGGTTGCAGAAGGCGGGTTCTCAGAGGAGGGAAAGCGTGCGCTTCGGCTGAAGCCCGATCCCGTGGCATCGATTAGCTCTAAATACCTTTCTGACCCAATGCAGCATGAATTCCTTTGATAGGAAAGTAACAAAGGAATAGCCTTTTCATCATGCACAGCGCCACGGACTCCAACCTTTTCAGTCCTTGTATGCGGTAATTGCGCCACACCCATCTAGTATCACCGGACGCCAATCATCGGATGACAGCAAAGCTAGGCCGAACGGTGGGGACGACCTGCGTGGAAAGACAGCATAGTAACGTCCCCAATCTTTCTTGCAGGCAAGTCATCTACTCGAAGAGTCCTGCACAACTTCACCCGCACTCTGGCTTACCTCAACAGCATCTCTGCGAAGCGTAAAGGCTTACTTTGTACGAGGACACAATGTATGGTATTCGGGTGTTATTTTTGACCGACGGAGGAGCCCAACGTAAGAATCTTTTCTCATGGGAAACTCTACAAGAAGCATCCCAGATACAACGCCCGCGCTGGCTGCGACAGCAAGGGCATAGCCGCTACGAAGCAAGACAGACCTCGCGTCCGCGACATCGCCTAAGTAGGGTATACGTCATTCGCATGTACTGCGAAAGTACGTTGAGCAGTAGTCACAAAGTCCGATGTTTTAGCTGTCGCCTGCGAATCATTTTGCGGTTCAAAAAGATACTGATTCAATGCTTAGCGAACTATCATTTGCAACCGCCACACCCTTTCGCGGCCATTTCAAGTCTCCGTCGTGAACAGCATTCATTGTTCCCTGCCAACCTGGGTCTATAGCTCAAGTTCACTCCTCTTATGAACATCCACCCTGAACGGTTCACTTGCCTTATGTCCGGTCCGAATAGTCCGCTCTTTCCACATATCGCCATTCCTATACTAAACGCGTTACCCAACGCCTCCCGACTCCCATTCCCCTCCAACACCACCGCATGGGGCGCGATGAGCCTCTGCGCCCTGCGGAGTGCCTCCTAACAACACCACCGCATGGGGCGCGATGAGCTTTTGCGCCCTGCGGAGTGCCTCCTAACAACACCACCGCATGGGGCGCGATGAGCCTTTGCGCCCTGGGGAGTGCCTCCTAACAACTTGCTCATGTTTCTACCGTCGCTCTCGCTCTATACGCTACATTGATCCGCCACTACAGTCTGATGAGTATATATAGCTAGTCTTTTGCCTTGTTACCATTCTCGAACTATCTTGCTCAGAGCAGGATCCTCTGACAACTTCATTCTACGATCATCATCCTTACTGATCACGCGATTCGGACTCACATCCATATCGGCCCACAGTCATATCGTCCTAGTCTCGTCCAGTCCTTCCGAGGATGCGACAAGCCTTCCCGCCCCGTATTAACTCTGACATTCCTAGCTGTCTGTAAAAGCGGTGGAGTCAATCAAACGACGTGAAATGCTGCCGATAAGCATCGAATATCACGGCGAGTGCAGCTTGCTTATGAATGTCGGTTGGAATAAGCACCGTTTCCCTACTTCTCAGCGTGTTATCTGGGGCCAGCTGACCCTGCAGAACAGGTAAACCGAAATTCAGGGAATATCTGTAAGCCAAAAAGGAAGTACACCGTGGAATGTAGAACTATGAGTTATGGCGTCTGAGAGAAGGCATTCTGCACGCGCGCTGACGCCAGTCGGAGCGGTGGCATTTGAAGCTTCCCTTGCACTCGGGGGTGACTTGCTGGGACATGTGACATCCGCGTAGTGACCTTGAGCTCTTCCTTCCCCGTGTCCCCCATTAACTACTCCCATCTCGAGCCGAGGTCAAATCGTATACATCATCTAAGCGTGTCGGCTCCGTTGTCAGCTATAGATCATCGCAGGACAGCTGAAGACTACGGCTAGACATATGACACAGCCCTTCCGATACGCCGAGCTGATAGTAATAGAAAGCCTGTCATGCTCGATTCTTATCTTACATTTTGTTTCGACGTGTACGACCCAGAACATCTTTCAGGTGCCACGTTGGCTATCTGCTGAAGCGAGCTAATTTCGACACGTTCCTGAAGCGGCTGTGGTATATGTGATCTGACACGAACCTCTAAGCAGAAGAATGTAGGTGAACGGATAATCGTAGGATTCTGCGAGTTTGACATGAGAATTCCGTCAGAATATGATAATATGGCATCCCGTGTTCAAAGACATCCTCATCGGCGCGTAGCTACTGGAAGCTTCGAGGACGTCTATGGTCTGCTTGTGTGATTTCTCGAAGAGCTGGCCTTCGACACATGAAGCGACGAAGTAGCCGTGTATAGATCAAGTATGAGGTTGATTTCGACCTTTTCCACGGGAACGACCATGTGACCAGAGATATATCGTCTATGCGCTATGATATGTACCTCATCGCCTCTACTCTTCCGGGACATAAATACATCCCATCCTTCTTGTACGATCCCCTCGTTGTTACGTTGCTATAGGCGTCCCAAAGATCATCGTCTCCACTGGCGCATCGAAATGACGAAGACTTTGAAGACTTGATAGCAAGATTCTTGATGTCAGCAATGGGCAAGGGCTAGGAGGCTGATCGCCACCTCGCAAGGACAGGACAAGGACTAAGATGATATGGCTGTGGATTCGAACCACGTGATCAGTAAAGATAAATATTATCTAATACTAAAGATGACATATGATCTTGCTCTGAACAAGATGGAAATACAACCTTGGCGAAGAGTAAAATCCCTTCTCCTATATAGACGATTTGGATGACAGAAGCTATGTCACCGGCAGAGGTCCTGTCACTCGCACGTGACTGGGTGACAGAGGTTCTGTCACTCTCACGTGATTGGATGACAGAGGTTCTGTCGCTAACACGTGACCTATGCCCTTGGGCTAGTACATGGTATACAGCGTTGGCTGATAGAGTCGGGGATACGGCGAAGGCGATAGCGAGACGATTATCGAAGCTACGGAGTCCGTTAAGGACGAATATTGATCAGACAAGTCGGCTTAACCTATAGAATGGGAACAAAGTCGAAGATATAGATGCGGTTCATGACACCTGACTCAACTGAAATTGTCGTCCATGTCTGTTCACTAACAAAATCTCAAGGCCACTGCTCGCGGAATCGCGTATGGGGATAGTGGGTCCTTAAAGATGTGTCTAATGGTAAGTGTCTTGGGAAAATTGCGGGGTGATTCCGAGCCAATTGGGCAGGAGCGGGTCATTGCGTAAATACGTGAGGATGGATCGCGCGAGTTTTGAGAACCGCCGTCCGTACCCGTATTGTGCGTTCCGGATATGGGGCGTGGACCAAGCGTCATTGCAGGAAGCGTCCGGGCAGACGCATGTGACTAAGACATGTATGCTTTATAAATCAAAACCAATATACTACAAGTGAGAAACCTCGAAGTTCACGGAATCAGAGAAGGGCTTCAACAGGGAACCCGTCTCACCAGATCTCTCGCCCTGATCAGTGTCGACCGTTGCACATGTGGATGGCGCCATAGTTGAAAGATATTCCCGAATCATAACTATCTCCTTGTCGGACGGTGTTACAGTCTTTGCGCCCCAACCGAGCATCGAGTAGACTGTCTTTCGCGTACTTGCAGCTGCGGTAACAGTGGCAGCGCCATTGCTAATTCCAGAATGCTCCGACCTCTCGGAACCTTCTGAGGAAAGGTGGGATTCGGCATCGCTCATAACTGACAGGCTGGATGTACCTTGCTCCTTTGCCAGAGCGTTGTTGCATTCCTTGCGCGCAAGATCTTCCACCAGATCTTGCTTTTTGGGGTCCGTCAGGAATGTCGTTATCGCTCGCAAAGGCCAGAGCCGCATACCTGCAACGGTTCCATCAAAGCATGCCCCTTCGATGTATCGATAGATTGCAACAAGACGCTCAGGACTCTTAAATAAAGAATCAAGGCTCTCTTTGAACTTTTCTTTAATCTCAGACCAAAGGTCAAGCTGTTTTAATATCTGTCTTGCAGAATCAAATCGACCGCGATATGAGGGCTCGGCTGTTGCGCACTGTTGCGCGAAGTCATGAGATTCAGTGGTATTGAGGCCTTGAAGCCAAGACAGTGAGATTGAGGCGGAGGCCTATGATTTTCAACGGAAATGTCAGGACTGGCCCTTGTAAAGCTCGGAAACATCCATCCTTACCTTGGACATCATCTCGTCCATCTGCCGTACCATTTCCAGCGCGTTACACGTGAAGTCAGGTCCCAACATGGTTCGAAGATAGGGTTTGTCGCGGCCGTCTGCGATAGCGAGAACCAAACGACATTCGATGTTGCGATACTGCTGCTTCAACGCTGCCTCAAACTGGTGCATCAATTCATTTTTTGCTGGATCCGGTATGTTTGTTTCCAGTGATACTGGACTCATCATATCCCCTTTCATTGGTGTTGATCGATCGTGAAAGTCTGAGCATGGTACGACCAACTGAGTGGCCTTCAAAAATGATGAGGGTCAACTTATAATGACTTGCGCGTGAGCATTCTATCCTAGCTGAGAGCATATGTTCTATATATATACGTGACTCTGCTACTTCAATTCTCATGCAGCGACGTCCAGACAAGTATCTACACCGTGGACTTGCAGGACAAAAGAATACATGGCGCGCCCCTTTCTTTGGAAAAATTCGCCTTAGGGAGGCCGTAGCACACTACACCATCGAACGGTATTTGCAAGGTGTCGTTGCACATACTGACATGCACGAACTTCGGTGACGCGGCGCCTGTAACTTCTTTCGTGAATCCACGTCGACTGTCGATGCAGACTCGAGTGCTCCAGGGAAGAAATATGGTAAAGTCGTGGGGCCACAAAACACCGGCAGGTCTCTCTTTCATACGGCATCTTGCTGGAAGAAGCATGGGGCACCTTACCATTGCTGGACGGTTTCTCTTTGTCTATACCTGGGTGGGGATCGACTTTTCTCGCTACAAGTCTTCAGGCGGTCCTGGATTCACTTTCCTGTCCTACTCTGCTGTGGGTGGACGTCGAGCTATGCGCGCCCATAATTGCCTCGTTCCGTTGCTTATAGAATATAAATCACCGTCAAGGATATGGTCATCTCGAAGAGACTATGACATACTCGATAGATATATTATAGTAGTAAGGGTCTACAGGCACAGAGTCTGCCGAGCACAGTCGCCTATGAGCTGCCGTTGAAACCGGACAGAGGCGCTGTGAACGATAGATACTCCTCGAACATGGTTCAAAAATCTTCTTAAGGATGAAGCGATTACACAGCGCCAGTGCCCGTAAGGCGAGCATCCCCTCAATGGTGGCGTGCACCACAGAAGCTTGATGAAGTTCTTGACGAGAAGCAAGAGCTCACCAGCACAGATAACGCTCCGTAAAAACGTCGCCTGTACCGTTAGATGACAGTGTCATACAAATACTACCCTACATCGGACCGATCCATATAGGGTATCTGTCGGATCAGGCTCGTCATGTAGAGCATCTAGGCACCATTCGAAGTCGTTTATGAGCAATTCATCCGGGGGTTTAGCGGTAAGCGGTACACCAATAGCGTGATTCTATGGTTGTGGTAATGGAGAATATTGGAAAGACAGCGGAGAGAGAGATCAGACGAGGGGTATGTCTTTTGTGTTACTCAGGGTTCGCGAAGTCACGTTTCGTGGACATATCCCCGGGCAGCGTATACCCAAAGAAGGTATCCTCGTCGTTACCGGCCCCGGACTCATCTGCTACAGCCTAAGTTCCTCCCCTTTCATCTCGACGAGATCCGCCGATAAGCTAGCACGTTCGAACCGATCATCTGGACACTCGACATAGCCTCTCTCAGACAACGTTCGACACACTGAAACAGCCTCATCACCCTCCGTCGGAGAAATGTATACGTCAATCGCGTACGGAGGGCGGCATTCCGCTCTCTTCGTATACGAGCGTGATTACACAAATCGCGCAGAGGACGGCAATGTACCAGTCGTAGGAGGGAAGCAGCGAAAAAATAAGTACTCAGCGCAGCGAACGTCTCAAAGTGATTATCGGACGCCAGCGAACGCGGGGATGTTTCAGAGTTCTTTTTTCGCAAGCATAAATCATCGTCTAGTGATATTTGCCCTCCACACTACAATCGTACGCGACAGGAGGCCCGATGAAGGTGCTCAAGCTTAGTCGAGATGGAGAAGGAAGGAATAAGAGGAGTATAGGATATCTGCAGAGTAGATGTATGACTTGGCCAACGTTCAGTAAAGGCCCTTTGACATAACGAGATTTGAAACGAGTTACCCGTACGGTTGTGAGGCTGGTCAAGATTCCAACACGGCACAGGGCGAGATCGACATTATTGCTATCATGAGACTAGAGTCGAGATAGGAGACGGGACTGTACTTCGGTCGGGTCGGGAGCAGTACGGTCAACAGTGGATCGATAAATCAGGGGCGCCATCGCTACCTGTCGAAGATGGCCCTTTCCTGGAATGAGGCGTCAGGAACTGCCGGTCGAGAAGGGACGCGGCCCGGTCGAAGGCACTGGATGCTCTCGCATGCTTCATCCGTATTTTGTTTTCATCCACCTCCTTCGAGATAAGCGCAAGTGATCACATCTCGCTCGCTTCGGCTCTTCTGACAGCGCGAACTGCATCGCCTCCTCCCTTTCGGCGGTGAACCCCGAAGGATCCTTTGTTTTCTCGAATGCCTTTGCATGATGTGCTTGACGTGTGAGAAACGCAAAGCTGCCGAGTATTGGGTTGGAAGGTAAAGTCTCGCTCGCTTCGAGCCTTCTCTTAGTCTCCGTGTCGTACCGGCTATCGATGGTATTTTGGACAGAATGGCAAGTACTTATACCTACACTACCTGGGCGCACGTGTATGGCTTGACAGAGCTCAAAATAGACCATCAGGACCACGACACCTTGCACTACACTCGAGATGACCGCACAGCCAGAGCCAATCGCACTGCGTGACGATGCTCTTGTCCAGCAGATAATGCCCATTCAGCACCTAAAGCTAATTTTACCGGACAAGAAAGGCAAGAAAGCTACGGGAAAGCGACCGCTCGCTTCCACTTACCGCGGCTCTCCTCCCATGCAAACTGAAAGTGCACCTTCCGGTCAACCAACGCCCCTTCACAATCCTCTGACCCGTCGCCTGCAGTACTTGACCGAGATTCCCCCTTCTCCGCCTGTAGATCTGGCCCCTCTCAAGCTTCTCGATACTGATGGGGACCCCATTGTTCATCCGTTGCAGCTCGACCCCGAGCCGGCCGCACCCTCGCAAGATGGAGTCGACGAAGTTCACCCCTCTCCGCCAAGCATGTTGTCCGAGAAAGGTTTCGCATTGGTTCTTGATGGCATTGCCCCAGTTCCGGCTCTAGTCGCACCTGCTCCGCGACCTCCTCAGGCATTCATCAAGCGACATGCCTCGAATACAGGTAGCGGAACCGCCCCAAGCAGCCAGGGAAGCTCTTCAACCTGCTCTACGCCTTCCCCTTTGGCGTGTTCGCCTATCATGTCGCCGGCGATTTCCCCCTCTCCAGTGTCGTTGGCTGTCAAGTCGCCTTTAGCGGCGATAGATAAAACTGAACAGCGGGGCAAGATGCATTGCTGAAGCGGTTACTGTTTGTGTGCTTTAGCAATGGTCAGCTAGCTTCAGAGACGCTGTAGGTTACGTGTATGGGGACTTGTATAGGGTTTTGTGTGCAAGTCTTTCCGCCGTGGTTGTCTTGATATCAGATGTATTGTCCACTCTTGGACTGTCAATCGCGCAAGGTTTCTATGCTTTTGCTGACACATGGAGATAAGGATACAACTTGCTCACCCTTTCCTGGTTGTCTCGCGACAAGGTGGTCCGACCTGACAGGCAAGGATCATCGCGCGGCTCCGAGTGTGATTCTCGTGATTCGCCGCCTAACTGCTCCAGCGCGTACGATTCGTCGTACTTTTTGATCGGGTGCAGTCCCTATAGAGCGAGGTTACCTCGCCCGCCGCGAGCCTCCCTCCCTATCCCTAAAACGATATGTGAGAGTCCTTTCTAATCAGTTAGGGTACCCTCCCGCGAGGCCCTATTGATCGAGCTGATCACAACCGCCGCCTGTTTCCTCTCTCCGTATGTTGTCGAACATCCGCTTCATTATGCCGACTGGGCCGGCGTCGCCGGCCAGCGGTGTCGACGAGCTTTTCCCGCGGGATGAGGGTGGCGAGGAGGAGCGCACACTACTTTCCGGTGTTCCGGTGCATGCGAAGGATGAGCAGTCTTCATCGTCGGCCCCCCCGCCACCGTCCTGGTCGTCTTCCTCGTGGTTATTCTCTTTGCTTTCATCGCCGAACAGCGCGTCCATTCCCTACAAGGAGAAATTGTTAGTTGGAAACTCGATGCGCGGGCGAAATTGATATCGGCGGACTTCCAAAGACGCTGATAGCACGCCTGCCTTCCCCGGGTAGACACAGTGGACGGTACTGAGTCCCACCTTTTGGGGCCCGGCACGAATTGGGTATAACGACCCGCCGATAATCTTCTGATATGGCGGAGTCGTCACGCCTACGTAGAGATCAGGAAAGCAAGTCATCCGGGAGGTGCCCCATACGTTGAAGAGCCAATTCTGCGAAGCGTCTGGCGCATCAGTAATCTGTTTCATGCTATGGCAACTGGTTTCACTTTCCGACTTACCGTATTCGTGATTGGTGGGGGAAAGTTCGGATTCGTAGATGGGTACGATAATGCTGTGGGCCGAGTGGAGAAAGGGAAGAATCGGACGAAGATGAAACGGTAGAACTTCATTTTGGACCCACTACTCACCTTGACATACCCACCCCAAATCTACTAAAGATCCTCACGACACATATACTTCTACATTCCTCCCGTCATGGCCTTTACCGCACCGCAACGGAGAAATGATCGAACCGAGGCGAATGGTGAACCGGCGTCCGTAGGCGTCTGCGAGGGGCGTTGCGGGGCGGGACATCACGACACCGGAAAGGGCGTCAGCCAGTCAGGCTAGGAATTGAAAAGGATAGCGCCGTGTTGACTGCGCCGGTTTCGGTAATGGCGACCATGTTTCAGATCTCGAAGGATGTCGGCTGGTTGCTCGTCCTGTACTCAGCTACGCGGCCCGTTTGTAGAGGTTTAGAGAGATATCAGACAGTTAGAATGACTCACTATACCGAAGGTTGGGTTCGAGTTGCAGTAAGATGTGCTTTACTAAAAGAAAGACGTTAGGAATGGCAAGGGTAGCTAATCCTTACTATGACTGGTGACCCTTGAAGGTATTGAGTAGTGGCGAGAGAAGTTGATACGATAAAGGGTGAAGCATAAGAGATGAGCTATTACAAAGGGCAGAATGCCCGCTATATATAGGCATCTGGTGGTAGATAGACATTCAGTAGGAAAGCGAGTAAATGGATTGCTCCTCGAGGGCGAGTATGCGAGTATGCGAGTATACGAGCAAACGAGCAAACGAGTAATTTCCAAGGGGAAATATACGAGTAACGAGTAAACGAGCATTTGCCAAGGGGAAATATACGAGTAACGAGTAAACGAGTATTTCGTCAAGGACGAGTATACGAGTGTTCTCGGACGGTGGAGATTCAAGTAGCGGTGATGTGTGAGATACGCTGGTGTCTATACCGAGATCGTAGCGGCGCAAGATGTAGCAGAGAAGTAGTGATCGCAAAGTGAATGAAAGGGCGTTGATATGTTGCTAGATGGGGCGGAAGGTGGATCCCTTACACCGTTGTCGAATGGAAGAAGTCACAGTAGCTTCCGAAGTCTGGGTTTGGTGATCAACCCCGACATGACACTGCAATCCCGTCAGCTCGTAATGTTGCTCAACCGCAGACAAAAGAAAGCATACACTTGATCATACCTACATCGGATTAGCTCCGCATTCTTCCATAAACACAGCGGAGCTCACCCAAACAACCTCACCCCGATCGAGATGAAACACGATATTGTATAGAAAGCGTATGCCTCGTTAGCCTGCTGCTGATGTACTTCATCGTTGCGGTTAGAAAAGACAGGAAAACGGTGAGTATGGAGTTAGAATGGATGAATGGGTTATGGAGGGAGTTTGCGGGAAGCGGGGCAAAGTTCCGTCGCCGGGCGGGTTGCATCATCATTGATGGCTTCTCTGACATCGAGACTAGCTTCGAGACCCTGCTACAAACGTAGCCGCTGGCATCAATAGGGGGTGACACGAAGAAGTATAGTTACGAGCCACATTCTCGAGATAAAGGGCAAGATTGGGCTCAGTTCTGCCTCGTTCTGGAGTTCGTGTCAACTTCAGGCGTTAACTCTCAAGCCAAAACCGCATCCGCCCATGACAGCAATCTCGCCCATTCTCACCATACCCCCGCAAATCCATCCCGTTGTCCAAATCTTATTCAGACAGCCACAAACCCAGTACTTGAGGGCGGGAGACGATCTTTGGAATGGAATCCAAAGAGCTAGAAGCTCCGTTCTCAAAGTAGAATGAAACCGATGTCTCTCAACGAGGGCTGGTGTCCGTCATGAGTAGTCATACCCACCGCTGTCTATTCTATCCCAGGGTTCATGCGACATTACATTACATGAATTGATTTCAACCATCGCGAAAATGTAAAGGTATGTTATGATGCCTTTTGTCCTATGGCATCCTGTACTTAAACGTTGATCACGGAAGACGTCCAATCCTTCCCCAGACGTCCGTACCCCAACGCAAGACAATACCGCTTTGATAGATATTGTGACGCTAAGCGATGTCACACAGGAAACTCTGGAAATGCAAGGCGTACAGTGCGGAATCAGAGCAAGCCTTGCCTTTGATCAACTTCGGTATCGATGAAAGGGTGTATAATGAGGGCTGTACGTATTGATGTCACAAAGCTCTCAGCCCGGTCCGAGTAGGTAGGAAAGCAATCGCGATCGCGATGTTGTGAAGTACCAGTCGGAATGCACCACGTCCCTGATGGATGCAAGTGGCGAAACATCGTCCCATGACTGACCCATTATACCGTTGTATGCATAGTTTGAGACAAAAAACAGGTGGCCAGGAGCAAGCCGAAGCTCGTGAGACGCTTACGAGCCGATGGCTATGGTGCAAAACAGCTCAACGGCAAGCCGGCAAGCCTCGGCCAAACAGTTGCCGGCTTGAACGAACCAATTTCTGTCGTGCGTGTGTTTTTCTTTGGTAGTCTGGACGACTGTACAAAGGTCCGGTTTAGCGTAAGCTGTGCACAGAGTGGGCGAGAATTAATGCAACGCAATGTAAATCAAATATATCTACAATCGTCACTTCGCAGATTCCTTCCGATATTCTGATCGACTTCCGGGCAGAGTGTGGCCAGTGCAACTGTATTCAAAGATTTGAACACGTAAATTTAACGCTTAACGATTGTTGGCGGTCGGATCATAGCTTGGCGGAGGGAATGTCAGATCGACGACAGTCGTGCCGTCGAAAGAACATCTGTTTTCACTATTGTCGACAGTCCCTGAAGACTCGGCACTCGTAGGAAAATTGACATTCTGATCGTAAAGAGCTGTGTAGGATGACTTACATGTTGAGAGGTTGTTCATCAGAAGCTTGTTGATCTACCCATTCCTGCGTCGACTGAGCCCGGCGTTCAGCGAAATCATCTAGCTCCAGCGATTCTTGTGCCCCTGTAGTTGAGGCTCTGATGGGACGTCGTTAGTGGGAGTAAGTATATAGCGTCCTCTGTCTCTTCGTGGCCAACTCTACTTGCCTCTTTGCGCAACAGCAATGTGAGACCGCCACATAGGTCAAGGTTGCGAGAATGATACACCCGCATGCGATGACTCCCGCTGCATGACGGTTTCTCTTGTTGTTGAGATCGTTACCTTTCATGATCAG
Organism: Naganishia kalamii; assembly: GCA_022813745.1. Lineage (NCBI taxonomy): Eukaryota > Fungi > Basidiomycota > Tremellomycetes > Filobasidiales > Filobasidiaceae > Naganishia > Naganishia kalamii. The sequence continues at coordinate 14,587 of JAKLLX010000119.1, read as the reverse complement.
CTCGTTATGGACCTTAATGTCCTGTATGCCCTTAGCACGTTCCCAAGCCTTGTCCCTTTCATCCGCCAGGCGCCCACTGATCACGCTCTCGGTAATGAGCCCTACAGTGGCGGCAACAGATGTGGCGGCAGGTATCCAATCTCGAGCCTTCCTACGCGGTGAAGGGCGGTCGCGTGGGGTTCGCGGGCCGGTGTTGCCGTTATCCGCAGGCATGGTGGGGCAAGTGCGATATGTGGTCTATGTACACGCTCTCAGGTTGTACGCAAATGGCGCAGTATAAATACATCAAAAGGTGCACAGCAAGATCGAATCGAAGGGAATGGAAGATTAAGGAAGCCCGGTCTTTCGATCAGCGCAGAAAGGACGTAGGCGTTTCGTGTACAACTCTCTCAGTAGGCGGGACCTGCACAGTCATTCGTGCCAACCAAGTGCCTTCGGGTCTACGACTGTGATCGTGTTTCGGCGCCGAAGCCAAAGGCCAGGGCGGGCGAGAATGGGGTTTACGGCCGTCGCTTCAGGGTATACCTGTCCTGAGTCTGGAAAGCCTCTCGAGCGATTTGTTGTCTAAAACGTCCGTCGTCGCACTAAATGGAGCGCTCACCAGCAGTGTTTGCCCTTCGGCAAAGATCTATCTCGAACTCTTGGCGATAGGCTTGAAGTCAGAATGTGTTTGAGGCCCTGGAGCATCGAGGGAGGAGATAGGACGAGGTGATGGACACAACGTTACTGTATTGTCGGGAAGATACGTCTGCCTCGAGAGCGTTTGAGACTCTCGTCTGCTCTTTGACGACCAAGATTAGCTGATGGTCTGCCATGGCATTAGTCTTGTAGGCTTCGAGCTTCATTCTTGCGGAGGCTGCCGACGCCCTCTGTTGGGGAAAAGTGACCCGGTGTGTATCGGCGAATGACTAACGAGGTGACATAGCCCATAAGCAGGAGGCTTTTGCCAAGCGCTACATCGCTCGCAGTATTGCCTAAGAAATTCATGATTCAGACGCATTCTGTTATGAGTAGCTGACTCTGGTTCTAGTTTCACCACCTGTTGTAACAATTTTGCTATGCGACTTCCGTTTTCTGTCCTTATATCGCCTTTCGGCTCGTAGTGACGTCGCTGGTCGACTAGCACTTGTTGTATAACGTAGGCTGTCATCAGAAGTACAAGATTCACATAATTGCCAACATCCTGAGCTGAAACTGCCTGTGACGAGCTGAAACGTGTATAAAGGAGAACGAACTAAAGGACACTGATCACAATCGAATTTTACTATTTCCGCCACGCAATTGATGACTTCAGGTCGCGTTTCCTGTCGCATTTCCAATCCTTACAGTTATTCATACAAGTCAGCACGCATGAGTTATTTTGTCGGCTGCCGACTCATGTGATGTCCGACATGTGCGATGCCCGACAGGAGCAACGCCTGACATCAAGAATGCCCGGGACCAACAATGCCCGGCATAAAGCATGCCCAACATGTACGACGTCCGATCAAAGCAGACAGAAGGCCCACAGTGAGACACTCCCCTAGGGGAAAAGTGGCGACGCCACTGAAACGGTTGTAGCTCCCTAACATTACTATACTTTAAAAACGCAAGCAAGTTGACTGCCACTTTGTCTTTTTGCTTCCGCGTGTCCAGTTGATCTTCTAAATAGGAGCAAAAGCAGCGCCGAATTGGCAGTATATCAGCATAAACCCTTGCCTTTAGCCGTTTTACCAATTGATCAGGTGCTGCAGCTGCCATTTTTCAGAAATGGGTGGAAAAGACTCGTGCATATATTATATAAGGCGGCCTCCCACAGCTCATACCGCCACTGATGTGAGAGGGGGATGCAAAGTGTGCTGCTTGATCATTGCTGCATCACAGTCAAGATCTCCAAGGCCTATATAACCTCGATAATCAGTGCTGAGAGGCAATCAAGGCATAGTCGCTAAGACAGGTGAGTAATACACAGCAGCTCTGTGGGACCGTGGGGTATTGCGTTATAGATCCAGCCTCTTAGCTCGTGTCATCAGGACAAGTAGTTGTAATCTAACTATAGTCCAGGGGACCTATAGAGGACCCAATTCGCGATCAGATACGGGATAGGCTTTAAGAAATTCATTGTCCGATGACCTGCCTTCCCTTCGTATTGGTCACCTTCTTATACAACGGGAACGACTAACTTTCTAAACTTTTATGAGACTGGTAGGATCTATCCGGATGCCGACATAGGCGGAGCCGTGACCGACTCTGAAAAGATACCCAATGCCTTGGGCGGCGTCTCTGGTAACGCGCTGAAAGGGCCCACTGTTGGAGCCTGCCGCCGTGCATGAGCGCAAGCAGGTTTGGCTCATACGGACATGGTTAGTTTTCCTCGGTAGCATATTCTCCGATAAGCCAAAATATTGCAAGATCCAGTCATCGCCACTGAGTCATAACTTCGTACCCACACAAATCAGTGCGCGATTTGGTTGCCAATAACTTCAGCCTCTCAGATCGAGAACTAGCTATTGTTGACATCTGGAGCTTTGGTCAAGTCCGCAAACACAGGTGAGTACAACATGACCACTGCATAGAACCTCGGCAAAAGACACGAGTTGAACTTGTACGATCTCTGATCTTCTGGACGAGTAGAACTCCTCTCAGAAAAGGCGACTTGCCGCTTGACATAAATACTTCGAAATGACACGTCAGCATGGTGCTGGTTGGAAACCGTGATTAGCGATAACATGACGGGTTCGGTAAAGTGGTAAATCTGGCATAATGTAATGACAGGCACGTCAGGACGTCCTGCATGTATTGTCCTGCGATTATACTACAAGCGAGGGGCTCGTATCAAGTAGACCCTGTTCTATCAGGGTGCATGGTACTCAAAGACACTCCTGAGGTGGCGTCCCGAATGTCGGTTGAATTTGGCTCAGGGGGCAGCATTCTTGACGTCGTCGTGGTCAGAACGCTTCGAGATAATCGCTATGCGAGAGAGATCCAGATCAGCCGGTATGTCTTCAACCACCCTTCTTGATAGCATCTCACACGTACGTCTTCTTGCAGGAATAACCCGCTCATCACATCTTCCGTTACGCTCAATCGATACCCCACAATCTGCCCGCCTTAAGAGCCCTTCCACATCTTGTCGGGAAAAGAGTTTGCCGTCCAAAGAATTTGACATTCATGTGTTTGATTGAAATTACGAGGGAGTGGAGGGTTATATATCGAGTATGATATCCTCCGATTTTTCACAGAACTCTCGGGCGGAGCTAACCTGACGGCTATCGTCCCATCGTAGCCTCGAAGCCATCTCTGTCTGGCGTTTTTCAACAGCACGTCCCCCAGCATTGGTTGAACGTCTGACTGGGCCTATCGGGCGGAATCGTTCCAAAACGCTAAATGAATACGAACATGGGTGACCACCTCGCTCATTTCAAGCTTTCGTAACGAATCCTTGGGATACGGAGCTGAAGTGTTGTGAGGGTTATTTGGAAATCTGGTGCTGAAACAAGACGGCCCGAAAGTGTGAAAGGCACTCGTGTCGGAGATATATACATGGGTGTGAAACCTAGCACCACATTGCAGAACCCTCGACAAAGGAATGGCATGAAAGCAGCGGCCAAAGGGGAAATAAGGCATCTTGAGATGCCTGGTCGAGGTGGCGGATCACGCAACCGCGTGTCAAACGTCATCGCGAACAAGGGAACTTCGATTCACAAGTTCGTAGTCATAAACCTTTCCCCTTTACATCTTTCATCCTCGACATCTCCCGCCTCGTGCCTATGGTATATGTTCAATGGACGCTGATCGCGGTACAAGAGAAGTGTACACGAGCTCAGTGGTCGGCTGGCAGCGACCATTCGCTACACCTTCGTACTTCGCATCTACCGGCAACCGATCCGCGACCAGCGCCCAGACTACGGCTTGAAAAAGCACTATAGTAGTCCTTCTTCACACACATGACCATCAGACCTTCGTCGTTCGATTTTACCTACATATCCACGGTATGGAAGCTGCACTGAATATACGATCCATCTAATGATGAACGCCAGTATCTTCAGCATCTCCCCGAGTTCCACAAAGGAGCCCAACAAACTGGCGGTAAGCATGCCCCACATCAATTCCTTTCGCCACGTGTGATGGCTAAGCAAGAGTTCTCAAGCGGTCCATCGAGTATGTTGAGGGCAAGTGGTCACTTCTGCTTCGCAGGATAGCACTGCCGCTGTAGAGGGTACTAGCACAAGCGATGTACTCTTATTACTCAAGACAGGACCTGATATGTACCGGAAGTGGAAGACGAGGGTAGCTAATCCTGGAGAAAATCTTGCACTCGAGGTAGCTTCGTGATTAAATGGTGAATCAAAGGGTGATCATAAATCATGGAGGGTGTTACAACTGGCAAAAGAGCTGCCTCATATACGTATTCTAGGAGAGGCATCCGTCTAGCTGCCCTCGCAGTCTGGACGATGCTCGCACAAGCTGCAACGACGATATCAGCTACAAAGTTCGTGTCGAAGTACCAGTCACAAAGTTCGCAGCTCAAGTACCAGTCACAAAGTGTGTGAAAGTCTCAGCAGTCACAAAGTCCGTAAGAGCGTGGCAGTCACATAGTTTGTACGTCCAAAGTTTGTGAGCTGCGAAACTTGTGCCTGCTACAGATCTTGTTCTGATCGAGAGTCGCTGCAACGAGCGACAGCGGAATTGCCAGAGTTGAGCGTTGTTGCAGCGCTTGTCGCTTTTGCCAAGGTGCGCGAGAGAGGCGAAGTAATCATATCCGTGTCTATTGACTCTTCTACAGAAAGCTCAAGTCATTGGCAGAACCAAGACGACTAGAGTCAATCATGCAATAGGCAGAGCAGCTCTAGACACTAGACATTATACTAGATAATGGTTCAAGTGTCTCCCTACAGAGTACGAGGAGGTCGAAGCCTCGCATGGTCAGCGCTACGCTACTTCATATGTAGCCACTCAATTCATACGGAGCCTGATCTACATAGCTCGCGAGACCTCTTTTCCGTCATCAGCGATGCTAAGCAGCGGTACGCGTTTTTTGACATCTTGCTTCTCTCGACAAGCATCTCCGACAGAAGGCCAAAACACCATTCGTTGTCGTGAAACGACTCGAATCTTCGGCGTCAGCGTCACGCGCTGCACGTTCCAGTACACACGTAAGCTACAATCTCGGTGAGGACGACACGGGGAGGACAGAATTAACATGTAGCGCCGCGGTGAAACACGCACAAATATGACTACAGAAAGAGGATTGTATGCGGCTATAACTACTCTGGGTCGAGCCGCAAGGCGGTTCATGAGTGGAAGGCTGACGATGCCAACGATCGCGGCGTTTCGCTTTCGCCACCTATTCGATCCGGATCGTCATGCGAATTCGGCATATCATCATACCTTCGACCACGAGACCTTGGTCTCTGCTTCGCTCCCCAGCCTAGGGTACAGTTTCCCTACATCCGCAGGTTCAAGCCTCATGCTGTGCCGGCTGTGGAGTGTAATGAGTGTATCGAATGCACGTCGCTTGATACTCGCTTTCACCAGTTCACCATGCGAGAGCAGAGAGATTATGGCGCAGAACGATGTATGGGTTCGCAAATCTCGAGTCGTCAGAGAGCGCCACGTCGCTTGATACTCGCTTTCACCAGTTCACCATGCGAGAGCAGAGAGATTATGGCGCAGAACGATGTATGGGTT
>JAKLLX010000118.1:0-58236 GCA_022813745.1 Naganishia kalamii | reverse complement strand
CGGAAAGCGAAAGAGTTATCAGCGTCCGGCGCCGGGGGACGAGTTGCGGTGTGCGATGGTCATCTATGAACGGCCCGTACCCGAGGTTGCGCCGGTCGCGCCCGCGCAGAATCAGAAAGGAAGGGGACAGCAGGTGCCGCAATCGGAAAAGGATGTAGAGCCGCCGTTGATGCGAGGGAACACGGTCGCCGTGTACTGGGAGCTCAATCGACAGGTGAGCACCTTTTTGCCTTGTGCGGAACTTCGGGCTGATCACGTCGGAACAGTTCCTTCGCGCGATGCCGCCAAACCTTGCCAATCTCCCGGCACGGCACCAACCCGGCGCACCGCCATCAAATCCGACAACTCCCTCGACTCCCGCAGGCACCGACGCCAAGCCCGCGCCGGTTGGCAATGTCGACCCGAAAGCACAGGTATCGGCCGATACGCTCCTGGCGGTCTCTACCCGTGTCGCCGAGCGGACGAGCATCAAGAAGTGTATCATCGGCCGGCATTGCGTGTTGGGCAAGAACGTCAAGTTGACCAACTGTGTGATCTGGGATTACGTCGTCATCGCCGACGGGTAAGCTACATCCGTTCTACTCCCTTGGACTACCGATGCTGATTTCTGGTCGTCCTTAGCGCGAAGATCGAAAACACCATCCTCTGCAACAACGTCCGCATCGGAGAAAAGGCGCCGATCAAGGACTGCCAGTTGGGTGCCGAGTATGAAGTGGAAGCGGGCGCGGACCTGAAGGGGGAGAGGTTGACCGCCGGGGAGGAAGCATAGATGTCGGGCGATGGGGATGAGACAGACGTGATGTAGCTCAAGCAGCATCGGCTTCTGAAGTATGATCATGGTCTATACTCCGTGCCTGAACCTTCATGGCCATCACCGCGCGGTTTGGATATATTGATGCCGTAACACGGACACCAGCCAGTCAGTCAGGTGTGACTTCGACTATGTTTACTCCAAGGCATTCCGTATACAACGATTCATTTGGGCACGACTTATGCGACGTTTCAACGTTTCTACCAATACATAGGTTCTAGGGATACACTTTGTCCACGCACTTGGCTCGCTCCGTATATGGCGGCTGTGCGGTCCATCGCTTCTCTTCTGCTCCATCTTCCTCTTCAGCTGTGCGCGTCCCGACCATATAGCGGACGATGATCATCGCATGTGCGAACGAGTTCAGACGGCAATCATTCGATTGACGGTTCTTCCGGCGTCGAGGAAGGCTGGGCGTCGAGTGAATTGTTTGCCCGGTGACGCCGCCAGCCACGCTGCGTCTTGTGTCAGACCGCACTGTACTGGCATGTTCGATAGCTTCTGTCCCAGTCCGATCTTGGATTCGCCGGCTGGTGTGTATTTACCATCGACTCGTGGCTGACCGAACGTGGCCGGGACGACGGTCTTGGCGCAAGGAGTCGGAACCGTGGCCTGGAGTTCTCCGTCCGATCGAAGTTTCGGTTGCGGTGTCGTGGTACATGTCACGACGACATGGCCCGTCGGTACGACCAGCGGGGATGGTGTGGTCGGCGCGTAGATGTGCGGAATGTTCCGGATGGGACGGAGGTCTCGGCCCTTACGAGGGGATCTGATGTCAAGAAAGACGTCCTCGTCCGTGGCTTGTGGCTTGGCAACGACAGGCATTGATAGAACGGCGGCTGCTTTCTTGAGGCACGACCGCAGAGGAGCAGCTGATCCTGGACCCAGATTCAAGTCGTTGGGCACGATGGCAGGTGCTGCAGGTGCTCTAGCCACTTGAGCGCGTCGAGGTAGCGGCGTGATCTTGCGCTCGGCGACAGTTCCCAGGGCTTGTCGTGCTTCTCGGACTTTCCTGGTCGGCGATCCGACTTGCGCCAGGAAGAGGGTCTCCTGGTGATTCTTCTCCGTGGCTTTAGCTTCGTTCTGGATTTTTCGCTTCTGTTCCGCTCTCTTGACTTTGGCGGCCTGCTCGATGCATCTGTCGCGGTCGTCAAGCAGAGCGTCGAGAGCGTCCGCGTGTTGTTTGGCTTTGGCCAACTCGGCTCGAAGAGCTTGAACGGTGTCTTGTTCTTTGTTCAGGGCCAGCTGCGTTGCAGCGATCTCTTGTCGTGCTGCCTCGAGCTCTTCCTGACAAGCGGCGAGGGCTTTCGAGCTGATGTAGAGGAACAGAGTAAGCCTAGGTATATACGCAAGCTCAAACGGGCGGAGACTTACGCATCCTCAACTTTCGTTTGTTCCAGTACCAATTCGACTTGCGGAACTTTCAAGAGTCTGGCCAACGTCGGCCTCTTGAAAGGCTAGGGAAGGATGCAGTCAGTCGTACTGAGACAGGAAACAAACAGCAAATACTCACATCGGTGTTTAGGAGGGTCTCGACAACACTTCGTAGTTGCCAAGAGTACGCGCCGGAGATCTTGGGTTTGTTTCCTGCGTTGACGGCCTTCTTGATAGCGTTGCCTTTGCGAGAAGCGTCGATGTAGTAGCTGATGGAGAGGGAGAGCAACCAGAAGTCAGATAAGACGTTCGCTTTTGACAATTTCGATACTCACTTTATAGTGCACAGCTCGTACAAGACGGCGCCGATACCCCAGCAGTCGGCGGGTGTGCCTTGGGGTTTCCTGTTGTGAACTTCCGGAGCAGCATATTCAGATGTCTGTAGATAAGGAAAGGGGACATTATGATCAGTCACGGTCCTTGATTCACGCAAGGTCCCACTTACTCCCGCAAAGTCATCGATGACTACTCCTTCTTCAAGGATGGCTGCGAGACCAAAATCTCCGAGCTTGACTCCCCAATCTTTGGTAAGGAAGACTGCAAGTACGTGGAAGTATCAGCATAAGGGTATGTAGACAAGCGAAGCAAATGGGAAACAAATTAAGGAATACATACTGTTGCTAGGCTTGATGTCTCTGTGCAAGATGTTTTGCGCGTGACAGGCGCAGACAGCCATGACGATTTGCGTCAGAATCCTCCAGATTTGGGTTTCGGAGAGAGTTTGCCTCTTCTTCTTGTGTCGGTAGATGAAAGCGTCGAGGTCTTGCCCTTCGCAGAGCTGATGAGGAAATCGGACGGGGATCAGCGGGAACCCGGACGCGTCGAGGTCAACAGGGACCAATCTGTAGACTCACCTCCATGAAGATGTAGAAGAGCTGATTCTCCTCATCGGTGAAGCAAGACTCGACCTGTACGACATATCGATTCTGGATGGATTGGTGGATAGCACTGATGAGGATGAGACCGCGAAAATAAGGGAACAATAGAAAGATCAGCTTCCCCGTGATCGAATGGCGCATCAAGCAAGACGCACAACTCCTCTTTCAAAGCGTCCACCTTGTACTTCTTGGACAATCTGACGGTCTTCATCGCGAGGATCTATAGCGAGGGGGGAGAGGAAGTCAGCAGGAGGAATAGGTGGATTCGGGAGTCGATATTTACCTTTCCGTCGCTGATCCGTCGCACCTTGGAGACCATTCCTTGACCTCCTTCTCCGAGGTGCTCCAGATGCTCGTAGCCAGCTGGCATTGTGGGCGTCGTGACGGACATGTCGACCAGAGAATGACGATAAAACGAGATTCGAATGTCGGGGTTCTCGAGTAGTGGTTGCGAAGTCGCAAATGCGTACCGCGGGCGATTGCGTGGTGACAAGCGAGGGGTGTGAACGAGGGTGTACACGAGCAGTGTTACGGAGTGTAAGTGCTGCAGATACAGAGTACGAGAAGTCTCCTGAGACAAGATAGAGAGGACAAGTCAAGATGTAGGAAGCGAGTACGATGCCACTGGTCGTCGCTCGTCGCGGCTCAGCTAGCTGTCTCCGCCGAGTGGGTCAAGAATTGGACCTTATACAGCACAGCATCTGCTGCAAAGATGCTTAATAATGCGTCAAGATGCCTCAATTCCTCCGCCTTGGGCGCGGTGCGACTGATTATTTAAGCTTTTCTGCTGACTCGGGACGAAATTGAAGCGTAAACTCGAGAATCTTCAGCAAGAGGTCGACACCACCTTGTCGTCTCTGATCGCTATACCCTCATAGAAAGGGATGCGGGAGATCTCTGCGGGCTAATTATTCTTGCCGTAATCGTGGCGCTCTCGTCATCGGCCGGGAGCAAGGGATGAGCAGGGAGCTGAAACGTCGGCTGGCTGCATTGTGGCGTATCCAGTCACGTGAGGGACTGAGGGTGCCGTTCGTCATCTTTGGCTCTTTTGAGCTGGATGGTTGACACGCCATTGTAATCAATCTGCCATCCATTTTCTGTTGTCAGTCGCAGATGAAGGGAATCTGGAGTGGTCCGGATTCAGCAAAAGTTCGCTTTGTCTGTCACGCTTTTTCACTGACGAAAGCGACTACCAACGCGTTCTCAGGCGACCGTGATTGAAGGGCGCCGCAAATAAAGAGTGAGCGTGCGAGATGTTTCTGAGAAGCTAACTAGCAACTGCCTGAAGCTTAAGAGATGAGGATTAACGCATCAAGCTTGGATGTCTGATATGTGAACTACACGAAGCGATGCTCGCATCTTTTTCCGTCTCCTGCGACGTGAGAGCTACGTCCCTTGTACTGCATTGCTGATAGGCGGCGAACCCTCATCGCTAAAGCGACTACTGCGTATACTTTGTCCTGACCTTTGGCTCATATCTAGTATCCCCTGGCATGCGCCGATCTTGCAAGGGCGGAAGAGGCAGCAGTAGTGTCATGTGGCGGTTTCGGGCTTTTGATAAGGTTAGACGTGTGTTGCAAATGATGATCCCGGCATCTTCCTGAGCATATCACCATGCTTTCATTGCTTTCTACCCGCAGCTCCAAACACAAGGTCTGCCTATCGGTGGGCAGCCTCGGTAGATTCGCGAACGGTTGATTTGCACAGGTCGATCAGGTTAGATTCCCAATATTCTTTCTGACATGTGGGTACAGCGATTCAGCAGTTCTACGAAAACATGCCTCTAGGGCTACACTCTGTGAGGTTGAGCGCTTGTCTCGCTCCGTATATCGCGACTGCGCGTAATTACCTCTCTTCAGCTATTCTATCTCCTTCTTCGACTGTATGTGTCATTGTCCTGCTGATGTCGCTCGTCTCCCATCTAAGATCAAGTTCGGATGGTGACCTTACGATTGAAAGCCTTTCCGACGTTACGGAAAGCTGGGCGTTGAGTAAACTGTTGGCTGGTGGTGGTGACAGCTACGCCGCGTCTGTTGATGAAACGGGCTCCATAGGCATATGCCGTCGCTTGCGACCGAGCATGGGTTTGGATATATCGGGCTGCATGTGTGTATCTTCCAGTTGCGCTTGACCGAAAACGCTCGGGACATTGATAATGGTGCAAGGAGTCGACCATCGTGGTAGACAAGTCTCCTCCGGATGTGGATTTGTGTTGAGGTGTTGCAGGGGTCATCTGGATTGCCGGGGCAACGTCGTAACGAGGGGCTGCGGTTCTATCGGCGTGGACGTATGTGCGACTTTCTGTATCACTCGAATGTTTCGGTCATTGCGAGGTGACTTGACATCGCTAAACGGATCCTCGGGAGCGATCGCTGCCTCCAGCGCAACAGGAAGAGATGGAGTCGCAGCAGCCTTCTTGGAACAAATGGGAAGCGGAGCTGCACTCTTCTGAGCCGAGATCATGGGCTCCACAGGGCGAGACCACTGCGCGGAGACCGATTGTAAGGCAGCAGCTGGCGAGAGACGAGCTGGTATGTTGCCTTTCTCGTGGACATCGGCTGCCAATTTCTCCCGGGCATCTTGAACCTTGCGAATCGGTCATCCGACTTGGGCCAGGAGGGTCTGGGCTTATCCGTTTCCTAATTGCCTTGAGATATTGTTTCATTTCTCGGATTAGGTCCGCTCGTTCAGCTTCAGTGGCGGCTTCGGTATCCTGCTGTTCGTCGCGTAGGGAGGTGAGATCATAGTTCCGCTGGTTCGCACGGGATAGGTTTTCTTGTAATGGCACGTGTTCGTTGTTCCTCTTCCTTCAGGCACTGTTCAGTGTTGAGTAGCTCCTCCTTCATAGCAGCGAGCTCTTCGCGACAGGCGTCGACGGTTTTTGCACTGGAAACGAAGAGGAAATTAAGTATCGCAATGTTGGAGTGACGAGTAGGACAGACTTACGCATCTGCAACCTTGATGCGCTTCAATTCCAACATCACGCGAGGGAGCTGGAGTACCTGAGCGGTCAAGGCTGGATACCGGACGACACGTCCTGTAGGTATGACGCACCTATGCCCGCTGTCCTTCCAGATCGCCTGCAGCTTCGTTGATGCCGTACGCGCCATAAGAGAAACATACAGGCTTGTAATACAGTGAAACTTGAACTATATGGATACAATCTGGAAGCCAAAGATACAGATACAAGGTACTGCTGGACTGGATTCCCTCTTTTTCAAACATTCTTCTCAAATTACAGACCGTTCGCGAAATCCAACTCGATGTCGAAACTTGAGTTCTCAAATACCTTCAGAGAGCGCATAGCACTTCGATCGGGAGGCAGAGACCACTTTGTTGCGGCGTTAAGTTGTCTGTACCGCAACAAAGACAGCTTGATCAGTCAAAGGTTTTGCCTGTAGGCAAGAGACAGGCGACTCACGATGTTGTTGAACTGGTCAAGCTGAAGCGCAAACTCTTGCGTGTGATCGTTCAGCAAATGAGGGCGGTTGATGGACAACTATGCATGTCAGGCTTGGCAATAGTTCTACGAGTCGGAAAGATTCCGAAGCAGATGAGCGATAGTGCCTGACGAGTTGTTGTCCACCGAGTTGTTGCCCTTCGAGTTGCTGAGAAATGTCCACACGACAAGAATAGGGGAAGGTAGACCATGAACGAGCGTGTGTGCCGGATTGGCAGTGTATTGTCGGAGCGCCGAAGCTTGCAAAAGGAAATCGAGATTGATGCAAAAAGAATGTGGTGGCGAGATGGCCAGTGTGACCGAACGAAGGTAGTGGCGAGATAGCCGTGGGTCGACCGATATATCTCGCAGTGGGATAGGCGCATGGTATGGCGGTGTGGATGCGGACGACGATAGGCGCAAGATAAGGCCTCCTCGAAATAGGTTTTTGCTGCTATCCCCGAGAGTCTGGCTGATGATATGCGGCACCTGACTTCTTCTTCGATCGTTTGCGGAACAGATGGCGTCCAGCGGAAGTAGGTGCCGGATTTGGCGGTGTTCTGAATTGATGACCAGTGAATTGTGAGCGGAGAGCGGTGTCATCTAGAAAGCGCGTCCGTGATTGCTGGCTAGTCGTGTTGGTCTCGAGCCCGTGTTCATCAAAACCAGCCTTTGGCTTTTGATGAAGAGCGTCATTGCCGGGACGACATGTGCAATCGCGTGAGAGAAGGTAAAGCATGGTACCTCTGGGCGATCATCGAAGCGCCCTTTGCTACGCCATCTTCATTCGCAGTGGATGCCTGTGCAGCAGAATGAGCTTCTGGTGAGTCCGAAGTTTCCGTGAGGAAAATAAACTGGGTCGACTTACGAGGTTAAAGATCACACCTCGAATCAGTCCAAAAGAACGAACGTAGCATTGTCCAACGAGTCTGAGAGGGCGCCAATATTGGCGAGGACGAGAGGTAAATGAACGAGTGTGTGTGCGTCGGTCGGCAGTGATGCTTTTAATTCAAGGCGTTGGCGAGGTAACGATAGTCGCCGCAAACCGATAACGTTAGTTGTGTCGAGTGCACCTGACATGACGCTGCGTGTGGAGGACTGAGCTGTGGTATTCGTCGCCGTATATGATGCGCAGGGGCGAGGGTGCTCGTTGAGAGCTGTGTGTGCCCGGCTGGGCAGAGTGTTATAGTAGGTTTATGTCCTTCTTTCCACGTTGTTTGGAAGGCATTTCGACCGGAATGTAAGACTGTCTGTCTTCAGGAGGACGTTTCTGCACAAGCGTGCTTGATCGTCGGCTCGAAGCCTCGGAAGGTGGTGCTGATAAGGGTAGCTGTGTACTCATGTCAGCTGCCATTGGTGAGGTCAAGCGCGACAACTTACTTATTGAGGAATCGCAAATGATCAGTCGTTTCATCGCATATAAGGTTGTCGTACGGTTGAAGACAGCGGCGTGGTGTTGCTCTGGATAGAATGAGCACTCGATTGATCGACTATCAAGCAAACGAAAGGAGCTGCCAAGCATGGCGATACTCGAAATGTCGACCGGGGCAATTTACTGAAGCACGATGCTGTATGCTGCGCATGTAAGCCAGTTCGAATGGGCGTATGTGTTTTGGTGGTGTTGTTGCCAATATTCAGGGACGTTTGCCAAGGTCATCGGAAAACCTGTGTTTTATGAGAGTGCAATCCTGTTCCAAGATGCGCAAACCCTCTTTTTGGTGGGAGTGGATACCGTTAGTCGCATGTTGAGGAACACGACATGACGCGTCCGTCGTAAGAATGTCGGTGTGCCGGTCGCAAGCGAGGGGTAAACTTGCCGATATGGTACACTTTAGCAATTTGGTCCACGTTGACGATATGGTGAAAATGGTGGAATGTTACACGATTCTGGGACGGCACGATTGGTACCAGAGGGCGGTAGGTGATGATACAGGCCAAGCGAGAATGAATCCGCAAGTAGAGAGGCATATATGCTGAAATTGGTGAAGACGATTTGGCAGAAAAGGTAAAGGCGGGATGTAACGGTAGGTGATCCCGCCAAATTAGAAGGCAGATGAAGCAGGTTCCATATTGACGACTGCTCTGCAGTAAACAGCGGCAATGTAGGTTCGCCAAAAGCACTCGCAAAGACCAGCAGATGTAGTCGCCAACGTAGTGAAGCGGATAATGTTGAGAGGCCACATCGAAATTCGAAGATGCGACTGTCGGACCGGAGAGGATCCAGGCGGAATTTTGACCGAGACGAGAAGCGAAGACGCAAAGCAGTACCATGTCGAAAGTTGCGAGTTATTGAAGTAAGGTATCGACCAGGCAAAGGTGGACAACACGTATCCGAAGAAGGTTGAAGAAAGCCCATCACCGCTGATGTAAGTGCGGAATACGGAATATTGCGGAATATGGAATATTGCGGATTGTTCAGTGAAATCGAATAGGTGTCGAACGATAAAAAGCCAGGCGGATCGAATTGGCAAGCGGCGGTCTAGCATTGCGTTTTCGAGACGATTAGGCGATGTAGTAACCCTTTCCGTAGGCGTACTCCTCGACGAAGTTGAAAGCGTTCTTGACAGTCGTTTGGTTGCCCAACTGGTCAGGAGCGAGTGCAGGTGAAACGCCGTACCGAGCCTTCGTCTGAGTAAACGATATATCAAATTATGGATAACGACCCTCTTTTCTGGACTACTCACAATCTCGATGAAGCGCTCGACAACGCCGGAGCTCCACTCTTCTTCCAAACGAGAATACCTCACAGCCATAGGGGGAGCCTCATCCACATCCATTGGGATATTTGCGTGCGAAGACAAAGTGCTGGATTCGACATCCGACTCATCGTCAACGTCCATGTCGTGGTCGGATTCGGCATCGGAAGCGCACGCTTCATCATCCTTTGGAGCCGCTTCATCCGCATCGGGAATACGAATAGGCAGGGGCTTGAACTTTTTCCTTGGCGACTGGAGACGACGGACGGTCAGATTCGACCCAAAGGCTAAATATGTGACTAGTGACTCACGGCATTCAAGAAATCACAACTTTCGTCCACTATCCAGTCGATCTTGCGTTTCAGGCCTCGAACCTGACAAGACTGAAAGGCGCACAGGTCAGCGATTGAGCTGTCGTACGAGAGGACAGACAAACTCACCGTCACATCTTCGCTCTTGGAAATTTCTGGAACTGAAGCATTCTCCGAAGTGAACCTGGCAGCAGGATCTTGCGTCGTTGACAAGTCGGTCTCCTGACAATTCAAGTGTGTTAGACTTGGCTACCTGGCAACTGATGTGAGTCAAAACTCACTGCATGTTCGCAATCTTTGGCATTGGCGTAACATGCCATACCGACGACGACATCCTGAGGATCAAGCGGGGACTGTCAGAAAGTGTGTCAGAAGAAGAGCAGGGGTATGTTGCATGTGACTCACTTTTGAAACAAGACTTTCGGTAGAGGCAGATTCCGTCGATTCAGGCAGGACTTCAACTGGCGAGGTTGGCTTTGATACAAGTTGAGCTTCCTTCTTGGTGGTGCGAGTCTTCTTGGATTTCGTGGCCGCGGCCTTGGCGACTTCAAGTTGTTTCCCAGACCGTTGACGAAGGTTGTATCGGCGAGGAGCGACATCGACGGGCGGGGTTTCGGTAACAGGCGGAGTGTCGTCCGCTGTAGACGTAGTTGCGGCACCATTCATCATAGCAGAACCAGCTTCAATGCCTGCCGCGGGTTGAATCACGTCGACCAATCTCTCCATAGCGCCGCTGATGGAATGACCGGAGACAGCTCCCTCTAGGCTCGGAGATCCCTCCGACGCATCCAGGGGCTCTTTGCCAGTTTCCTGTTGCGAATCCTTGGAGACCCCTCGGATAGAGTGCTTTGGCTTGGGACTTGCGCGTTCACGAGCATCTCGACGTTCGTGGCTGGTCGCAGATAAAATCGCCGCTGGGTAAGGCGCGTACCGGGTCTTGGTCGCAACAATCGACGCGGGCGCAGTGGAGAGTGCGAAGGCGTGCAAGGTCGACGAGGAAGACAAGTCTCCCGAGAGCTCCGAGGTAGAAGGCGCAACGTGCAGTTCATCATTTCCATCCTGTGATACGGTGTTGCATTCGGAGACAGGAGCCGAGACCGGGATGACTACTCCCTTGGCAGAGCGTGGGCGCAGATTGTACGGTCGAGCCCTTTCGCTCCCATCGTTGAGTGCCCGGTGGTTAAAGCACGACGGCTTCCGCTTGTTGGTGCTTCGTGAGGCGGTAGAGGCGGCAAAATCACCCGGAACAGATTTGGCGACCAGACTGAATTCCCTTTCCGCAATCTGAAATACAATATCCTCGCGAATCAGCATCCATACGGGGAACCGTTTTCAGCATCGTTGGACTTACCATCTCCTCATCAGACTTCGAAACATCCGCATCGCGAGACAACAAAACATCATTGACAGTCGAGGCTCCACAAGTCGCATGAGCTGAGTCGAGGACTTCCGTCGCTGCGATAGCAGGAGCGACAACATCTTGCGACAGCTAGAGGAAACGAAGATAGATGATCAGTGTGAAACCACCTTGTAGGAAAGAAGAAAACGTACCTTTCCATTGCCATCTTGTTGAGCGACTTCCAAGGCAAGAGCAACATCTTCGAAAGCTCGTGAGGTGCCGGGAACAGTCGAAGACGCTGCGTCTGAGACGGAAGACATCTCGACGCCATGAGCGGAATTGTAAATGACCTCTCCAGCCACACTCTCGACGGTAGCTTGAACATCATCTCGACCGACCTAAAAGCAGGAACGTCGAGAATAAATTGCAGTTCGTATTCAAGAAAAGACTAGGACGTACCATCGCAACATCGTTAGTCGCATCGTTCTGCGCAGCATAGACGACCGACAATGAAACCTCCTCGGATGACGATCCTCCGTCGGTGAGTGAAGAGGATGCCGACGCGGTTCCGGATGGCGATCCAGCAAGCCCGTCTTCATCACCCGACTGAATCGCTCCGAATCAGCTTGTGCAAAGAAGCGTTATGATTGAGACTCACCATATCAGTGTCTTCGTAAATCGATCCGACATCTATCGCTTTGCCCTTGTTCTTCTTCGTAGCAGAAACTTCCGCCTCATCAGGAATCTGGGTAACAAGGAGAGTGATCAGTATGCCTGAACTGTTGACCTAGCACAGGAGAAACTCACCAAGCACTTCAAAAACCCACTTCCTTTCTGCGAAGCGTTCTCTCCGACTTCCATCGCGATCTCGGAATAGTTCCAAGGCTGCAACATACCATTGACCTCGAACTCGTCGTGGTGAGCAACGAGAGAAGGAGTCTTGTACGAGGGATCGAACGTGGGTTCGACGGCGAAGTTGACGACGGATTCCGAGGCATGCGCGATTTCTTGAGGTCGAACGGTTGTGTAGTTGTTGTCGTCCAGGAAGCAAGGAGTGAGGGCGGAGACGACTTGAGAGAAGACCATTCCGTACAGGGACTTGGCCGGAGGAGCGGCGTTATTGAACGGTCCAACTCGGCAGCCGAGGAAGAGGTGCCAGCTTCCGGGATCGACATGGCCGTTGACGTCTTGAAGAATCCGATCGTGGCATGACTTGAGGTGCGTGACGGATGGGACGTCTTCGGGGGGAGGAAGAGCGACCTTCAACTATCACCGACTGCAATCAGCTTCACGATACTGCTTCGCATACCATCCATCACTCACGCATTTCGCAAGGGATCTCAAATCCGAATACTCGAGCTGGCTCAACCAGACTCGAAGTGCTTGAGGGGTACTGTGCAACATGGTGATTCTTTGTTGACTTTGTTGCGGTATTGATTGCGTTTGCTGGTGGAGGTATACTTTCGGATATGTGAAAGCGGGTTGGAAGGGGGTTAACGAAGCGTTTCAGGAACAATTCGTGGGGAAAACCCTCAAACGACGTCTGATGGAAACTTGAGGACATGATATGCATCGTCGGGCGAGAGAGAATGCAGCAAGGGTATTGGCTGGAGTAAAAGGTTGTAGCGCAAGCGCTCGGCAGCCGCGACTGAGAACAATAGAGTGAGTAGTGGATGATGTTTCGAGTGGTTGCTAAACAACCACTTCAGCTACAGGTATGGGAGTGGTATCAATGGGAAGACCTGAAAGATGCGGTGAAGCTGACGTGCGAATGGAACCTTGAAGATTGCTGCATCAAGAGAAATCGCGACTTTCGACGTTTCAGACACCTACCCCTATTCCAGCACATTAGGAGGGATCGGCGGTTTCGCAGCCTTATCCACGCTCGTCGCGCCTTCTCGTACTGTGCTCGTGTTAATGCCATTGCAGTCATCGGCTCTGATACGATCAAAAGAGGGCTCGGAGGGGATTCCAGCGCTGTCACTTTGATGTTCTTGCGATTTTTTCTCGATTCATAAAGCTCACTTCCGCTTGGAATTCCCAAAATTCAAGAAGCCTCGCGCCTTCTCGATTCCTATGTCCGCCATGGGTCCTACGGATCTCTTTCAAGCATCAAGCGAAACACGAGGTCCATACCAATCCAATGATAGCGAAATCACGACGATGCGACCGTTGCATCATCAGCAATGCTGACTCTCATCTCTTCGAAACTCGCCGCTGTCGCGAATTCCGAAGCGGAATCAAAACGCGCTGAAACGTCACAGATCGCCAAAGTTGTGAGGAATTACTGAGGATGGTTTACCACCAGCCTCGTACAGCAGTCCCTAAGCCATTCCACCACACACCAGATAGTATCGAAAAGCGATAGTAGCTCGAGGCCTGTTGCGAATTACAGGTGTTCATGCGGATTGCGCTTCTCGCCGATTGGCAAGATCCCTTCAGCATCAGACCGAGCGGTCTACCTTCTGATGATGAAGTTGGTAGACCGATGGAACGTTTGCCAAGTAGTGCGAGAACCTATCGACTATTCGAGACGACAATCGTGCTTCGATAGGGCGGAAGAAGCGGTTTCGTCTCTGGCAGTGCAATAAACCACGGTCAAGCTATTCCCAGGACCGACGGAAGCGGTTGAGGTAAGGGTATACGACCTCTTCCCCATTCTTAGCTCGTCCAAGTACATTGGGTAATAATCTCATGCTTCTGTCATACATCGGCGGACGATTCGTGAATTCTCCTTTCGCAGTTTTCAGCCATGAACACTGGTGTTGCCAGAGAGATCGGCCAAATGCTAAGGGACAATCCGATCGTCATCTGTCCAGAACCTGTCAATCAACCTTCCCAAATCATCTCATCCATCCCTTCGGCTCAAAGATGCATTTATTCGGTTCCCTTTGAATTCGTCTTCGCTAGGTCTTCTGATTAAGCTTTCCGTTGAGGCACTGGTCTTCATTATCCGATCAGGTACCATCTTGAGAACGCGATCCCCGTGATTCAATTTGTCGCTCGTTGGCCAATCGAGCATATATGATCACAGATCGTATGCCACAGTCCGGTTGAGGTGATCCAGGACTGATTACAGTCCACACCGACCCAAGGTTCTGTCCCACAAGCTTTGTCCAAGCGCGAAGACAGCACCGCCATGTCAAGCCCAACAGCAGCAGATACCGTAAGTAGAGGGGGTGCAACTATTTACTTTGAACACCACGAATTAGCGACTGAAGCAGGCGACGGACTTCTCCGCGATCGCCTGTTCCGCACGCTCACTGCGTATCCTATGTTTCGAATCAGACTCTTGGTGTCGGGTTCAAGATGGCTGAGATATGAAGACGGAGTCTATGTTGAATACTTCAAGGAACCGGATGGCTTCTGTGTCACCCACACCTTTTTCCTTCCCGGTCTGACGAGCTGTCCGGAGTCAGATTACATCCCTCTTCTGTCTGCCGCAGACGAGTCCCAGGACGAAAGGGCCAGGACTCAACATTGTCTCGAAAGAGCGACTACTATGGGCTACATTCTGCATGTTTGGTCGCCTCCGGATTTAGCCGGAGAAGAAGATGGAATGAAGCCTCGAGAGATTATGAGTAACGCCTTCAAACACGACAACGCCTTCCGAAGTCGATGCGTCGCCGCCGGCCAGCTCTGGGTTATCATTCTACCCGACGAACGTTACCAGTATACCTCCATCGAACCTCGCGGATTCTGGGAGACTCATGTGTTTAACGCGCTCGATCTGGTTGACCCAGGATTCGGCTCCGCTCACTTGTTGGAGACCCTCTCCGTACTTTCCACATCTGGTCATACGTCGGCTTCCGGCATCAGCTTCACTGTAAGCCAGCCCGCGCCGTAATGCTCTTGTTTCTGATACAGAGTCCTCCTTGCTACAGGATACAAATTCAGCAACAACTCAATGGGTCGAGGACTTGCCGTATGAGCCAACGTGCTTCGAGTCCGGTGTCATATTCTTGGGGGAATGGTCTGCGCCAACATAGTAGAACAGCATATGAGAAGAGTGTACCTGTTAACTTGGTTGTATCTGCACCTGTTCAGGTGTCCCCATCATGCTTCGGAGTTCCAATGACGATAACAGCCAGAAGGACTTAATATCCCGTCGAGACGATGCAACAGCTCCGGTAGTCCATATTATACGTTTTGGGTATCCGGTATTCTCACTGGTACAAGGCCTTTTGAGGTTTCTGCGCTGCGTCATGGGCGACTGCGATCTCAAGGGAATATGGTGCGCGAGGCTTTATATGGGTGGAACATCTACGCACGTCCGTCCGCCTGAGCTGTACGCAGTACTGCCGAGCTATGGGCGGATTAGCACCCCATACTGTACGCGTGCTGCAGCGACTCACCTCCGCAACAACGCTTCCACCCCTTCCGGCGCACACCAATCCACCCGTATCCACGTATGTACCAACTCTCCATCTCTATACGCCAACATCGTCGGCAGAACGTCCGTATCGGCTTCTCGCGGTGCTTCCTCGTCATCCGCGTATTCGTCAGACTCGTCGGTATCGGTTTTGGTTGAGTGTAGGGAGGGGCGTCCTTGGCGGAAGAAGACTGAACGATAGCGCCGTCGCACGCGCTTTGAGCCATATCGGTCCACCGTCCTTCCCGGCGTCCGCTGAGTATTTGCGTGCGAGTGATAACATTTCCCCCATGACGCTTTCGCAACGCGGCATATCCTGTGCGAAGCAACAAACGATCAGTTGAATATGAATACCGGAAGGAATGGCAGAAGGAAGGCGAGACTTACCGGTTCGTAGATGAAGAGTAACGCCCATCCTGGTCTCTCGATGGCTGCGAGGAGCCCCTGCGCATCTACCTGCCGCACCGCTCCGCGACGCCGTTTCCTGACCTTTGACTCCCAGCCTTCCGAGTCGTCTGAGTCGTCATCGGTCGTATCCTCGCGATCGTTGGATCGGAGTTCCGCCATACGTCGCGCCCGCCAATCTTCCACTTTCGGATCCCCATCTTGCTCACTACATCGTAGTTCGTCCTGTTCGGATACCGTCAGGCCTCTGCCGAACGTCTTTGCGATCTCGTTCATGCCTTTCGCCGCTTGCCGTTCCCGTTCCGCCGCGAGGAGTCAAACATTTTTCGCATCGGCGAGGACTGATTCTGGGCCTGCGTTTGACATGTTTGTGAGTTCTTGAGGGGACGGCAGGATCAAACAGAGTTGAACGGGCTTACCATTAATGGTGAAAGTGAGAGGTAGACCCGGTCAGAATCCCCTTCATGTGCAGTCATGAGTTCAAGAATTCTTGGATTCCTATTGTTCGTGCCTCCACCTCGCGTCTTGTCAGATCAGAGTTGGCGGACAGAACTTGTTCACCCTCGACAAGTTCATGGCATCACCTCTGCCTCATCACCATAAACAGCCATACCGCATCGTACACTCCCGCATCAACAACGACATGCGCATCACCCTCACCATTCCCACCACGTCCACCCAGGCCCCACCAACAAGCAAGTCGGATCCGCCGCTCGTCCAGCTTGCGGGTACAGGGGAACGCGTGTTGATCGAGTTGCAAGGAGAGTTGGGGTATGAGGGGGATCCGTGCGGACGAGTCGTTGGGCTGTTGAGTTTCGAGAGGATGGTGAGTGCCTTTCCGTTGCTTCCCGTTGGAATTGTTCTCCCTCGCTACTGCGGTTCCGCTGGAAAGGAGAATATCTCCTCGTCGATACAACGCGTATTGTCTACGGACCCCTCTCACCTACACCGCACACCGTTCATCTCTTACCTATCGTCCCATCATCTTCTCTGTCCTCGCCGTCATCCCTCTTCATGTCTTCCCTGCCTTCACATCGTCCTCCATTCTCGCCTCAACAACTGATCTTCTGCTCCACAGGACAAACCAACCCTTCACCTCGGCAAACACCACCTCCTCCACGGCAAGATCGTCACCCTCCCGCGACCGCTCTGCGTCATCCGCCGCGTCAAGACGGACGCACAAGGTCCCGCGGACGAAGACGAAGAGATCGACGTCTCGGATACGGAAACCGCCCTGGCCAACCGCACGACTTTGAATCCCCCCCATCCCTCCGCCGTGCCCAGCACACCGTCAAAGCAACGGACATCCGCCATCCCTCCATACCTGACACCGACACACAAACCCCGTCCATCCGCCCCAGAGACATCGAGTCCCGCACCGGCACCGAACCAACGGGACTACTCCTCGGATCTGTCATCGCCCTTCCCCGGCGCGAAGCGGACACGCGCTGGATCAGAGGAAGACGGAGAGGAGGAACGGACGAGAAAGGTGAAGCGGAAAGTCGGAGGAGCGGCGAGGACGCGAGAGTACGAGACGGTTGCTGTGGTGCGGAGGAAGATCGTGTTTGCGTTACGGTGAGTCATTTGTCGAGTGCTGTTGGTGTAAACGATTTGCGGCGTGCGGAAAGCCGAGTTGGTTGCTGATTCTTGCTTGTCTAACAGGCCCGAACCAATCGTAACGGCGACGGTGCTGCCGGAGTAGCTTTCATGCCACAGCAGTCTTTCTGGCGGTTCCAGCAAGCTGGAGCTACGCGGACAACGGCCCTACGGTAGCTTGGACGGCGTGGCCTCATATCCGCCGGGTTGCCCCTCAACACACGACTAAACGTCCGGGCGTTGCCCACACCGGACCTATGTCGTCCTCCCGACACGCCATCGCTTCCCTTCCCGGGCCGAATCAACGGGTCCTCTTGTCACAACACAAGCGATACGCTCTTCCGGACCCGAATTGGCAGAGACTTGGAGGCAAATATCCGTCATCCGTTTGGGACAGCGGGGATGATACGCGGAAACATGGGATCTTTTGGCGGTTGTATAGGTACTGCTGATGCATGATGCATAAAGCTTGGCGCTGTGAGTCCGGGACCATCTGCTTAACATTCGTCATTGTGAGACCCCATAGGGAACACGATCCGACCCGCGGCGCGTCCGTAGCCCGTTGATGCGAGCTATCTCCTGGCTACCTGTCCGTGATCCCTGTCACCGCGCGAAGTGAGCAAGACCTAGACGCTCTGCGGCACTGGATCACAACAATGCGTCGAGGGTGTGCAAAGCCTTGCGCCGGTAAAGTACTTGCTTATCGTTCACGGCGCACTGCTCGCGCTGCTCAAGGCCTCGACGCTTCGCGGTTCGATTGCTGCTGGCTTTGCAGCTCGGGTCGGACAGACCTGTGGCGAAGTGAAGCTGATGGACGCGTGCGATCGTCCATCGTACTTCATCTCGGCACAAGCAGAACAACACCACGCCTATAGGCTGTCAGCCAACACCTCTCGTGTCCGGCACATACCAACACCCGTTTCGTCAGCACATCGCAAGATCACGGGAAACGGCCAGTTGGTCAAGACGGACAGATTGCAATTTGTAAGTCCCGTCTCTCAGCGCCTGATCCTTCTGCTTGAGCTGGCAGATCTCTCCGTTGCCTTGTCCAGCATCCGCAAATAGCTACGAACACCTCCAGCAACAAAAGCTCAATCGCCCCACGTACGCCCAGCGGACAGGCTTCTCTCTCGCGGCCACGACAATCGCTTGTTGCGCGACTTATCCACAGCTTAACACGCAATACACATACTTCGCCGATGCTCGGATAGATGCTTGCAAGAAACCACCGCACTGAGTCCTGGGCCTCGCCGGACATCGTGTACCCTTGCCACGCCGACCAGTATGTGGTGCATTCGAGACTAGACGAGGAGAACATGGTGCCAGCGGTGTCTGTTAGTCCTTGCAGGCGTGGCTCAAGCTTGCAGTGTGCTGACCTCGGTTCCTCGGCGTAGGCGAATCTCATTCCTGACGCAGTTGCAGAAAAAGTGCAGCTGGACACTTCCGTCCAAGCCTCCGCATCTGGTAACGCAAAATGGTCCTGTTATGGCAAAGCAGGATCGACAGCTCTTCGGCAGGACTATCGTGTCCTATCCGACACCGGGAATATATTCCCCGCAAAACACCTCAAAGATGAAGAGACTAGGCTCACCTTTCGCCTATTCGTCGCGGACAGGATAACACTCCTCCGCATCGAACCAGTATGGCACCGGTCCTCAGCACCACTTCTACTCTTCGATCAGCAAAGAAAGCTTCACCCGCGCTCAGTCGCACCGTAGATGACATTGTACATTGTTCGGAAGGGGCGACGGGTCGTATGTGCGCTGTGCCGGGAGACCAGGGGCAGAGTTGCTAGAAAGGCGGGAGCAATGAAGGATTGCGTTGTCGTTCAAGGAAACGTAAGGACATCCATCTGCAAAGGGGGTATGTTGACGACAAGTCAGGCGCGGCGTATCGTTCCTCCGCAAAGTGCTCCATCCATTCCACGCTGTTGTACAGCTATCTCTAGGTTGTTCGGCACCTTGATTAAAACATCATCGCATCCACGTAGCCTCGTACATCGTACATCGCACATCGTACATCGTACATGGTCGTATACTTGGTGTGCCCCTCCCATCAGGCGTTGTCTGATGCGTCTCTATTCCATAGGGAAACGTCTGCGTCACATTCACTCACATGAGTCGTTAAAGATAGAAGGACTATGCAATATGACTTCTGCGAACTATGCAATGCTGAAACTTCACAACTGAGATGATGATACATACACGACGGAAACCCCCTGTTGACGGTCGTAATGCGTAACGGTCGTGATGCGTGACGGTGGTAAGGCGTGACGGGCGTAATGCATGACGGTTGTAAGGCGTTCGATGTTGAGGTTGTGCTATGACTGGAAGCGTGTACGGTGCCAGGCACTTTCTTCTAGGGATAATCGAGAACTGAAAGCTGAAGTACTGATGTGCGGTGGGTGTGGATAACGTGTATGCCGGTAAGCGCATCATGAGCGATTATGTGGTCGGAACAGAGGCCGTAGAAGATTACGGCACGGCAGGCCAGGAGGCCGATGATGGCGCGGTAGGCGAAGTTGGTATAACAGATGAACAAGACGATGATCCGATGGTCTAGAGGGGCGAATTGTACGATTCCGTCGTGATGGCGAGACGCTTTCGCGCTGGAGCCGTTCGAAGGAGTCGAGATTGTAAGACAGTGTCGGGCGGCGCAGACGGCGTGTCTCGAATGATCAGAAGTGCGGTGATAGATTCCTGGTCGCGAGGACGGACAACTCTGAGCATAAGATAAGGCGCATGGGGCGGATGGGACTTGTCGTTCCACAGGCTGAGCTTGTCGAGCGCTCGAGCAAAGTCAAATCGTACAAGTCGAAGCATGGACATGACATCCGGTGTTGACGGCATGTTGACGTAGGTGGCGATCAAAATTTCGAATTCAACGGCCATCTTGATGCAGTCCGGTGAGAGCTTCAAAGTGCGAGCAATCTATCGAGCGGAAGGTCAGACACTGGTACTCGTCAACGTAAAGAGAACGTCAAAGCTCACTGCATCCATCAAAACCTCCAGTGGTCGACCTAGCATCGTTTCCGTTCCTCGAATCACCAACTTGGGCGGGATCCTCTCGTTGTGTCGATCCGCCACGCCCTCCGTCAACAGAGCATTCGACAACCCCGATAACACTTGAGCCACGAGGCACTGCATCCACGCTTGCTGATCTTTCGAGGTCAGAGTCTGTCGACCGAAATCCAAAATGTAGGTCGAGCAAGAGAGTCCAAAGGTCGGAAGGTCGTCACCGGACAGCTGCTGGTGATTCGTTTGAGCGTGTCGGAAGGATCGACGGGAAGGTGACGGCCTCGGGAATATGTAGACGGTGTTCGAGTTCACTTGAGCCGCGCTCTTTTCGTAAACCGTCATCTCTTCCGACGATGATATCAACATTCGGATTGCGTGGTCGAGTTTGAGGAGATTGCTGGTGGTGCATTCGTACACGCCGGACTTCAGAGCGACGCACATCCTGTTCTTCTTCAAGCCCGAAAACATGAGTGTCGTCGACGGAGCGAAGCCATCGAATCCTTGATTGCCTTTGCTCCAAAAGACAGTCGCTTGGTGGTCTGGAGTGGCGTCTTCAATCGCTCGAAGGCTGTGCGGATGGAGTGCTCTGGTTGGACTTCGCTGATGACACGGCAAAATCAGAACTCTGCGAAAGATGCATAATTGAGTGCGTCGCCGTCATGGGCGATGGTGGAAACGTACTCAACACTAGTTGCATCTTCGATGAATTCCGCGACTTTCCTCTTCTCGTCTACGCCAGGCCAGAACACCTTCAACATCCCCAAACCTCCCGTGCCGATTCCTGCTGACTGCTTTGACAATGCTTCGAGGGGAATCCATCTGGACGAGTCTTCATTGTCGTTGACATCGGTATCTCGGCGTTCTTTCGTCGGCATAGCGAGGGTTGCGAGGGTACTGGATATCATGAATGAAGGTGGGAGGCACTGCCGAGTCAAACTGGTGTATAGGCAAGACGTATCAACAGCAGTTGAAGGGTATGGAGCAGTGATCAAGAGGTCAAATCCTTTCCCCCCATGATTCCCGTCTGGACGCGCCCAGACCATTCAGATCACGCGACACGCGTCCCGCTCAACCCGCTCAGCAGTAAAGAAAGGAGAGGGATACTGGTACGAAGAAAGTTTCAATACCCAATGTGGCATAGGTGGTAGTACCCTCCTCCTGAGGATGTTGAACACCGGTTTGGGCGCCCAGACCGGTGTTCGACTCCCTTGAGTAGCGTTGACTTTTGTATAAGTCTGGAGGATCTACCCGCGAAACAAACCATCTGTCAACGACGGACGCTTTACGTTGAGGAATGTACTGTGGCAAAATGGTAATGCCGCAAACCATGTGATCTCGGCTTT
Source organism: Naganishia kalamii (assembly GCA_022813745.1). Classification (NCBI taxonomy): domain Eukaryota; kingdom Fungi; phylum Basidiomycota; class Tremellomycetes; order Filobasidiales; family Filobasidiaceae; genus Naganishia; species Naganishia kalamii. Next base: position 36,595 of record JAKLLX010000118.1, on the reverse strand, counting down.
ATGTTCTATAATGACTGGGTTCGACCTCGGTACCGCCTACGGGATGGGTTTCCCTGGTTTCACCTTTTTGCTAACATCCAATCAGTTGCATCATTTTTAGCGCGTCGAGAGCCAAGGAGAGGCAATGAAGGCGGATCGCAGGAGCCAGATCATAATGGTCAGAAAAGTCCGGGTAGATTATACGTATGATTTTTCCTTCCGTTCTGGCAAAGATGTTGAGCATGACCCAGAAGGGATCTTACACACATGACGCTTTGGCGGAACTGTCTGTTTCAGAATCGAAAGACTATTGTCGCCTTATTTAAGTGGTCTCATCGTCAGAATTCAATCACAAGTGCGAATTCGAGGTGCGGTAGTCCTGATTTCCAGGTATCCGATTCGACTTTACGACAGAGGGATTTCAGATTGAACCCTTTGAGCGCATGGTCGCCTTTACTTCGGGAGGTTCGTCCCGCGAGCGGGAGGGATTCGGAAAGGCCTGGTCACGGCTAAGAAGAGTCTGACTCAGAACAGACCGTAATCGCTGACTCGCAAATACCTGTCGTGTTTGGATTTTCGCTCAACTATGGTAGACATTCTTACGTCGTCCTGCCACGCGATGTGAATGCCAGATGGCGTTAGACCGAGCGATATCGGTGAACGATTCTTACCATTCACTTCAGCAAACACGGATCAATTTGCGTCAATTCCCGCTTCAGTGCGAAGCGATATCTGGAGTTTCGTTGGGGAACAGCTTTGTCTCTTAACGTCACCACTTACCAGGAGACGATGTCTTTAGCGGAATATGACGCAAGGAAGTGGAAAAACGATATCGTTGCTGATTGATATTCCTGAACGCCAAATCACGCTCCGATAGGATCTGTCGATTTGATGATTTTGGATAAAATAGGGACCAATACCGTCGTCCCTGTCGTTCTTAGTGAGCGTTAATGAGTCAAATGCCGCGAGGCATGGTTATAGGTAGTGAGGTATGTCAGTAGTCCCCTGTCGGGTTGCATTCCGTCATCAACTAGTGCCACTGTGGCAAAGCGAGTGATGGACTCTTAGCGGATGAGTTTGTTGCTCTGCTTGACCTGAAAGCATTGCGCAAACCCCATGAAGTGGCAGTATCGTTGGAAATACGATAGGTCACGACTCGCCGAGCTTCCTCGATAGACCGGTTCGCCCGGAAGGAGGACTTGATGACCGAATAGGTAAGATTTCGCGACTGTCATATGAAATCATACCAGACCTTCTGTCCCTTGAGCCGCTATAGATCAAATTCGATGATGAGGCCAAGACCTGGCCCCCTCGTCAATTATGACAGGCTAAGACGTTTGCTTGCAAACTTCAAGGACTCGCAGCAAGGCGTCTCCATATCCTTTAGGTAACGGTCAGTATCTGTGACACATGCAAGTTGATACCTCGGTGTATGAGTTGCACGCTTATAGGGCGAGTTGAGGCTGCAGAAAGGGGGAGCATCTCTATCACGCTGTAACAACCGGCCGTGCTGCCCTTTGGACTTCTTGTTCGATTCAGAGAGTCAACATTGTGCTCAGCATACACAGCACAGGCTTACAGTCAGAATTACTTCGAACCCCCAACAACCTCCTTGGAGGCAAGGCCGAGCGGGTTTCCGGCGAAAGGGGCAAAGCGTAAAGGGAGTGAACCCCTTGTCCTTCACGCACATTGACATACAGGTAGATCAGCCAGAATCGATGGGGATTGGGGAATATTCACGATTCGATTATTATCCTGCTCTCTACTTACCTGTGACTCTGATATCTGAAGCTTGGAAACTCATGGATGGGTGGTCGGATTGAACCTATAGCGTTGATGTGCGTTTGGGACAGTGCTTGAGCTACTCCCCTGTATGCGATCAAGTGTAGCCTCTTTGGGAAGACGAGAGCCAAGCGTATCGTTCTTGACAATGCCGCATCCACGTATATCGCGCTGTAGGCAGACAGGTCGAGATTCGGCTTTCCAACGGGCTAAAGCAAAGTCATGACATAAGCTATTGTTCCTGGGTCTAAAGAGTCCCACGTCCAGCTCAAGAACAAGAGTCTGATTAGGAGATCTCCAAGCGAGGATCGCTGATGCATTGCTGAATTATAACGCCATGAGCAATTGGGAAGCCGGACCCGCATTAGAAAGAACCGCTACAAGTCGCACACCCAGTCTTGAAAATTTGTTGTCGTTAATCGAGATTCAATCGAGGAGACGGAAACCTACTGGACTCCTGTTTGCGATACAGAGACGTCAGCTGATGGTGCGGGAATTAACGTGAAACGCCATGCTTCGAGGTGTCACACAGTCTACCGAATACTCTCAGGGTCTGAAATCTGAGCTGAAGACTGGATAATGATGCATTGAGGAGTAGAGTTACCGAAAGATTAAACGATTACAGTGATTGTTTGGGAACACAGCTCGTGCTAAATAGGCGTAACGCAACGTAACTACTTCCCTTCGACCGTGCATAATAGTATTTGAAACCATTAATCAGGATTTTTGTTCAGTTGCAACCTAATGATGAAGTTCGAGTTAAGGGTTACGTGGTATACCGGACTCCCTCTCAAGCACACTCTATTCATTGTTGAGTAACATTGTTGGACTTATTAGAAGCAGAATGAGTGCTGACTGTAAGATCATTGACTCGGTCGCGCGCTCGGTATCAGCGTTTCGATTCTGCAGCCATATTTGGCGTTATTGGCTTTCACGCTCAGCATAGACTGAAAGCGACCGACCGGGGAGTGATTCGGAGACGAACAAGATGGATATACCTGGACGCCGAACTCGGCGTACCGCAACAACTCCTGCCCGAATATGACGAGAGAACGGAAAAACGGAGCCTTTTTTTACGCGATTCCGGGTTTCTCTTGCAGATCCCCATTCCGTTCGCTACCGTAATGCAGATAAGATAACAGCTTCTTGATGATGTTCTCACCGTCAGGAGATGCTTCACGACCCCATCAGGCCAACACATAGTCCTCTGCTTGACCCGTCACTCAACCTCGCCTCAGAGGGGGCATGGTGAGCCTCGCTGACCCACATCGTGCTCCTACGCCTGGACCTGCCGCACGTGGCGATGGAAGCCCGAAGAAGCTGATATACTTTATACTTTGGTCCCGGCTGAGCGAGCTCTGGCAGAAAGTCAGCAGCAAAACTCCTATTTCTCGGATAGTGCTTGACGCTTTGACGCTAGATGCACCTTCACGTGGTGAGCCCGAATGGTGCAGAAGACTGCAGCAGAGCTGTCGAGAAGATGTCTCTGCTGTCAGCTATGACGCTGTTGACTGTATCACCAAGACACAGTCATCGTTTTCCTCACCAAGCAGCTGAGCAAGCAGCAGCTGAGCTAGTGCTAGCGGAAAGCCCAGGATGCCTATATATACCTGACCTCCCGCCCGATTCCCCCTTGACCCTTCCTCCTCTTTCCTTTTCTTCACGTGACCCCCATCACACTATCCCCATTCCCACTTCCAAATCCCTGTTTACATTGCAGAATGTCTACTGCTTTCCAAATCACTCCCTCCCCTATCCCTCGACCTCCTCGAGCGGCTTATCTGGCCATGAATGGTCCTCGCCCCACAAAGTCTTCTTTGTTGCGGGCGAGTCACAAGCAGGCAGGTTCTCAACCCGATGAAGGCAAGGGAACTCCGGCTGAGCCTCGGGCTAGTGCTAAGGAAATCATTGCCAGGGCTGATGAATTGCTTGCGAAGATGGCTGCGAAGAGGCGAGAGAAGATGGTTGTACAACAGACCAAGACGGAATCTCCTTCGGGAATTCCTGTTCCTCGATCCAGAGCCATAGGGCAGACTGGAATTTCTGGAAGCGGGCGAGTCACAGGTCACAGCGGCGCGTCTGGCAGCAAAGCTCTCTCTTCTATTCCCTCCTCAACAGTTGCTGCATCCTCTATCCCTCTTCCTTCTTCTTCTTCTGGTCTGGGGTCACGAAGTTATCGCCGGCTCCAGCAAGAGGTGGGCGCAAGCAGGACCTACCGGAAGCCGGCGCAGGTACGTCCCCTCAAGTCGTGTATGAAAGCTAAATCTGCTGCTACGAGGTCTAAACAGGTACACTGGGGGGTTAGCAGGCCGCCCATCGTGTACATCCTCAAAGCGGGAGAGAGGCCGGAGTGGAGGACGAGCGTACCGAGCGAGGTTGAGTTGTGGGAAGGCGAGATCGGATGGCAGGAGTGGCGAGAGACGCAGGTGGCGGCTCAGCGAGACTTCAACGCGAACATGCAGGAACTTGGTGAGTCCTCTACATTTCCGATCTCTCACCCTCATACTGACGGTTATTATACTCGCAGAGGAACTCGTGGAGGACGACCCGGCTTTCGGCTTGGCGAGGAGAGTTGCATGGCTCAACGAAAGAAGGCAGATGGAACCTGGTGAATACCAGTCGAATTGCTAGCTCTTGCCGGCGTGGCTGACCATCTCCATGCGACTCAGCCGAGACGTACGACATTGAAGACAAGTTGGCGGAGTACGGGTTCTCTCTCTTCAAGGCCTGTAAGCTGCCAAGAGACTTAGGTTAAGATTGACGACGCTGATCTCGAAACATCACACTCAGCGATGGCCATCTTCTTGGAAGACCTGGAGGCCGAGGAAGCAGGTAAGCACGCAAGGAAGCCGATTGTATACGGAACAGCCTCCTGATACCGCTACAACTCTAGCTATGGCTGCAGCTGAAGACGACAAATGGGACATCATCATCTATGGTGGCAACCCCATGCTCGAGGACGAGCCGGCGCCGTTCGACATCGAGGATTCGAATGCGGAGGACTCGTGGTTCCTCGACGAATCCGCATCATTCTCCACTGGCGACATCGACCCGGACACCACGCTGGGACTCGACGAGATCTTTTTCCCCCTCGGCGATGACGTTTCCCCCATCATCGATGAACGGGAGCCACGACTCTGCGCAGCACTCGACGTCGACTTCGAATTGTCCGTTCCTCCCGCATCACGAGCAGAGGTCCAGCGAATCGGCGCGGAGATCACCAGCCTCGTCGTCCGAGGTATCCCACTGTCTGAATCAGACGCAGACATGTGGGCTCGGCTTCGCTTCCGAGAACGCCATACCTCTCGACGAAAGAGGAACAGTTCTTCGAAGTGCCCGAGGTGCTTTCGTTCGAGCGCAAGCTTCGCGAGACTGGTCCGGACGAGTGCCTGTTGTCGGTCCAGTTCGACGGAAAGGTGTGCGAAGTCCTCGACGCGCCAAACGCCGACGAGAGCTTGATGGACATCGATGTCGACCCCGTTGTTCAGGCGCGCCTTGCCGAACCGGACTTGATGGATGAATGCGCGGAGGACGTTTGCGACGTGCTTGCCGCTCCTGGCGCGGACGACACATGGATGCCGCTCGACACCGACCCCGAGATCCGACGGTGGCTGGGCGAGCCGAATCTTCTGGATGAGTTGTCGATGTGGACGGGGCCTGGTGCGCTGTGCGCGGCGATGGAGGAGGATTAGGCGGCATGTGACGGGGGACGGATGGTGAGACGGTCGGACAGGTGCTTGAGGGAGGGGTGGGGAGGTGTGAGAGGAAGGAGCGCCGGAGCTCTGGTGCAATACGCGGTACGTATCCAGCATGGCATAGAACGGATGATGATCTGCTAGTTTACAGGTCCAACTCTATCGACCGGAAGGACGGTAAGCCGAGACGTCAACATGGCTGGACGAACGTATACTCACCTTATTCTACACCCCCCGCCTTCGTCCAACGGCTTTCGATAACCCGACTTCACCTTCGCCTCTCGCCTTTCAGTCCTCCGTCTTCGTCACCACCATTCGGCCTTCGCATCCGGCCATACGCCAAACACCACTCGCCGTACGTCAACCGCCAACCGCCAGACGCCAGAAGCCAGACGCCAGGCGCCACATGCCGTACGCTCCGCCTTACGCTGTCCACCGTACACCTACGCAACAGCGCCGTCGCAACCGATCTTCCGTGGAGCGACGGCAGCCGCCCAGCTCGACATCGGCTGTGGTTGCTGATATAGGTGTCCATTCGGGTTTCCGTGCGCGAGATCGCTAACCGTCCATTGGGTCATCACAGCTACGCATCGTCCATTCCATGTTCCATTATGTAGGGTTGACTTATGTAGCGGTTCGCGAGGTGTTTGCTAACAGGGTCATCATCAGCTTACTGACGTCCATATGTAGTGTTCCTTGTCCATACCTTGGCTTGCTGATGTTCCTGGGGTCGTCATCGCTTCCGCACGGGTTCACCCCATTCCCATCCATGGCTCCAACGCTATCCTTGCCCATCGTTCGGCCCTCCTCGTCCATTCGTTCATACCTCCGTTCATCTCGCGCAGGCGTCGGCGCGCAGACTTCGTTCCACAAGTCATCTCCGTTCTGGCATCCCCCCTAAGACCCGTGCGGAAACCCCGTCGGTTGACAAGGGGTCATTCGGTCCAGAGACATGGGATCCCTGAGCTGCAGTGATTCGACGGGCATGCAGGAGTGCCATTGAGCTGCAAGAACGGAGAGGAGATGAGCAGGACGTCCGAAAACGCGGAGCACACGGAGACTCACCCTTGTATTTTCCCGGGTCGTGCCTGTCCTCGTGGACGACATCGCATTCCGCCATGAAGGAGCTAGAGATCCAATGATGCTGCGGGCGTGACCGTTCTGGAAGTGCCAGGAGCTCGTCAACTCCGGTTGACGCGGCGGGAGGGAATATCGACAAGGGATGGCGAGATTTCGAGAGATTTGAGTTCGCCGGGACCTCTTGAGTACGGCCCTAGTCGCTGATGGGAGGATAGATTACCATTTGAAAGCGTTTGGATCAGATATGGAGCTGAGATGGTGATACAGAAGACCGTATGAAAAAAGATAGACTCGAGTCATTATTTTATGTCAAGGTGCAATCGAGAAACGGCCTTGTCCGAGGCAAGCTCGACTTGTATGCTATCGACTATCTACCCTCTCCTGAGAGAGCTGATGCTATCACAGCAAACGTGAGGTATCCCACAGACTCGAATGCTCGTGCATGTCATCAAGAACGACCATGAAAGAAGTACACCACCGTGGATGCGCAGACAAGGGGCAGATCGTGAGTTCCGGGACATCGGATCTTTGGATCGTCCTTTCGTGCTGACTTCGGTCTACCTCTCTCAGCAGCATGCTCCTTGAACCAGACAACATCTCTACAAGCTCCCAAGAACGGTCACAGGCCCGGAATGCCCTTCAGTCCAGTTGCGCAAGCATGGACGAGGTTCAGGAGAAGGAAAAGTCGGTATGTGCTCTCCTTCGACGTCTGCTGCATTTTCTGATCGTCCCTTTCTGTAAAGCTTACCTTGCCGCCCTCCTCAACAGCAAAATTTGCGCAGATGCACCAGACAAGGCGCTAAGGGGATACCCACGGACTGAGAAGCGATGGGAACAGGAATCGTGGTCGTGAGTCGTAATCCGTCGTTCCGCCGTTGGTTCGTCTGCTGATCCTTCGCTTACCGATAGGTCGTACCTGTCCCCATGCTCGACTTTCGACGCGGCGGTACAAGCGCTGCGGCAAACAGCGTCACGGGCGATCCATCCGGTGGAAGACGACGACATGACCGCATTTGGATCTATCCTCCTTCCACGGAAGCCGATCACGCGACTTCATTTATCCAACCTCGCTTTTCGGTAGAAGGCAGAGCATGGCGAAGACTCGGGGTAGGACGGGAGGGGACGGAGAGCATGGGGACTGTGCGTTGGCGGACTCCGGCCGGACCTCGGCGAGTGAATTACTGTGAGTATCCGCCCGACCCTTTATTGCCGTCATCCGCTGAAACCAGAGCTGATTCCTGCCCGTAGGTTGTCAATGCTCGCGAACCGTGGTGAAACAGGGGAGGTGCACTTTTTTCCGGAATTGACCGATCCGTTAGTCTGTTGCGTATCGTATCTCTTCTCGGCTGATCCTGTTCGTATCCATCAGACACCTCTCGTGCTGGAGCACCTGAAATGTCCTGGACGATGGGCGGAGAAACCCGCGGGAGAGATGCGGTGACGGTAGCCGGATTCCGGGACGGATGGTATGTCAGATCCGCCATCTGTAACGTGGTGGCAAGCTCATCCGTTAGTGTCCGATAGATTACGGCATCGCTTTCCGGCCTTTTACACCGAATGAACGTACCGCGGCATCATCCCCGACGCCGACGATACAACCGAAGCGTCTACGAGAATGTCGACATGGAGCGAATCGTACATCTCGTCATGAACAAGAACCTTGACTATCGCGCATCACGATGACGTTTTCGCCCGCAACCATCATACCGTGGATGGCGACTGAGCTATCGACAAGATGTTTAGTGGTCATTGGTGGGGGACCACGGAGAAGGGAAGATGTAGGACGGGCCGCGCTACGGGTACGTTCTCAAGGTTTGACGGCATTCCAGACAGAATCGCTGATCCCGTTCACGCAGACTATGCCTTTCCCACGCCGGCGGGTGCGCGTTTGGCTGGGTCTGCCGAACCCCGTCGACAATATCAAGGCGCAGCAGGGAAGTGCGAAGGCTGCCAATTCAGACAAAGAGCGTGGGAACATCGAGGTGAGAATCAATCTTTCTGTCTCAAAGTTCGCAGCCGATGCCTTCACCGTCACAGATTGCGCGGAGATGATCGCCGTCACTAGCGAGGATTATAAAGATCCTCATGCTCCTACAATCAAAGTTCGGCATCCGCAGTCTAGCCGGCGGCGTCGAGCGCCGATCTGCGTCTGCATAGCCGTAAAAGACTGGCAACAGACATGGCCTTCCCCATGGAGTATCCCGACCTGCGTGATAACTGCAAGATTTCACGCAGACGAGATGACAGATGCTCGCTGCCGAGGCGTCACAGTCAACGCCTAACGTCTGTCGGTAGGCGGATCAGCAGCTTTCTCATGGAGCCACATTAGCCATCTCGGTCGAAAAGACGTAGGGCAGACGGGCGGAGACGAGCAATCCAGGTGGTGATACAGAGGTGGTTGTATCACTACCAGAGTGCATTGGACGTCGGGCTTAGAGGTCGGAGGAATTATTGGCAATGCTGGGATCATATGATATTCTTTTCTCGCTGTTCTGTTCCGCCATGAATCACCCATTGGAGACATAACCCAAAGGCACAGCAGTAACGTTGGCGTGTGTCTGCCACATGACTATACCAGCTACATGGGCATGGAAGATTGCCCATGATTCATGTTTCGGGTGAAGGAATCCAATTCCTGTGCAACATTCCCTCCACCGCAAGGCACGTCCGCGTCACCTCAGGCTTGCGAGCTCGACGGACTCGTCGTACAATGTCCCGGCGTCCTCACTTCGCTGCAACGCTGTATCGCCGCGTCAGGACGCGGCTCTTGTAGCGTTGTGGTTGACTTGCGTTGGTGCTGTCACATCACGCATCCTCCGAACGCGAGTTCATCTGAGCAGGTCGACGGCGCTTCTGCAAGATCGACGCTTGGGCGGTTCGCATGAAGAGCGTCCAGGGACCACAACGCATACTTCCTCTCGATCTGTTCTAGCCGAGAGAGTAGTGACATGAATGGGAACAGATATTTGGCCGGCGCGACAAGGAAAGTGGGGCGTGCCGTATACGTCGCGCCACGCGTTCTATGGCGAAGGAATGTATATTGTACCACCTCGGGCCCCTCTCAGTACAAGGGAGTGCCTCACATGCGCTCTACGATTATCAAGGTCTGAACCCATGAAACACAGTGTGACAGAACGGACAAGGCGCGTGATCCCGTCATTCGAAACAAGCGCATACCGGGAATAGGAGAAGTCGTCCGGAAATCAATGGTGACGCCTTTTCGTCGTACCCACGAACAGTCATGATCAGCTCCGGGTGCTCGACCTTGTCGATGCCAACTCTACTACCGTAGATTGAGCCTCTCGTCCAAGCTCTTCCTTCACGCCTCGGCATCGCCATCAGATATGGAACCGCATCCCGTCAACCCGCCATGCGAGGCCTTCCCGAAAACGAACAAATCGGTTCACTTCGTGACGCAAACGCCGAAAGCTCAAGCACCTGCAAGCGAGGATGGAACGATCAACGCCATCATCATCGAGACTATTCCCGTGTACTGCTGTCCGTGGCGAGGCTACATGCTATTGAGGCGCATCGATTCCGACTACAGTAAGCCTTTCGATTCGTTCATCCCGTTTCAACTCATGCTTACTCCTCACAGTCAACGTGACCATTCTGTGCCGTGCTCTGGGCAAGCCTGAGCTGGAACCTGCTTTCCGAGATCTTCCCGGCGCAGTTGTGGTGGGGGGGAAGAGGCACCCGGTGGTGGACGAGATGATGAACGGGACTTGGGTGCATCTGTTCTCTGTTGCGGCGGGGATCACTCTGTTGGGAATGCCGGATGACCTGGTCAACACGTTTCTGCATAACGGTCTCGCCAGTCGAGTGAGTGGGATCCGGCGGCGCCAGTACAAACACTGATAGTCAGCGCTCGTGTTTAGTTTCCCGGTATATCAGAAACCATCTCCGCTTATCGTACAATGCAAAAAGGGCAACACAGATTCGGTCCGCCGTTCGCGCATCTCCTCGGAAGACCTCGTACCACCGCCCATCGTATGCCCTCTGCCGGTGCTGGAGACTCGCAGAATGTTCACCGTAAAGTCGCGCTCACAGCTATGAATGTGAAACATCCCGATGACTCCGAGTCCAAAGCTAGACAACCAGCGACTCAGAAACGCGTCTTCCAAGTATACTCCGTCGAAGCAGCAGACGCGGCCTCGCTTCAAGATCGTACACGACACGGACATACTGATCCTTGATATCGGAGGGCACGACAGTAAGTATAGGCGGAGTCTGCGAACGGATCATCTAACACATCCTTCCTAACTCCCGCGTCTCTCGCTCCCACCTACTTGTCATCAGACGTACTATCGACCTCCATTTACATCTCCATTCGTCTTTCGCCAAAATTATCGCACAATAAAGTTCGGCATACAACGATTCCAATGGCTCAAGTCCGCGGACGTGCGAGTCCCCACCACGGTGTCTCGCGAAACGCGCAATGTGCATGCAGACATGTACTTCATGATATCTTAGCCAATACTACAAAGAGACGTAGAGCCGGTGCATGATAGTGACCTGGGAACGAGTATGCCATGACACTCGCGTGACTGGACGCGAATGACTGGTCTTGCAATCACGGGCCACAACCCGGCCACCATGCCCTGGTTCGCCGCTCATGTCCTGGACAAGATAAGATGGCGATGGCTTCAGTGTAATCCCATTGCCACTATCTCTTCGGTGAAAGATGAGAAGGTCAAACGAGTATAATACACCGGATGAGTGCGTGTTTCAGGTTTCAGGTTACCCCTTTGCCCATCAAAAGCGCGACAAGCGCATCATTTCGATCTTGCTTGTTGTTCGATTGTGTGCTGTCAATTAGGAGATCATCATCCCATCATCTTCAGCCTCATATATTCTTCCCAGCAGCCATTACTGCCCCTCTGCAACCACTCAAGAACTGGATCGGTTCTTCAGTCCTCAAACACATCGAGAGGTTCCTTTGCGTCTCAATATCCCAACAACAACCGACAAACGTAACGTCAAGCAGCTCAAAATGGGTCATTGGTATCCGGGATACGATGATGACGGATCGTTCATCCGATGTTACGAAACCAGCAGCGATGAAAGCGATGACGAAGGATCTTCTGGTATGTGGAGGTGCATTCCGATACACGAAATGCACTGACAATCTTCATCAGGTTGCCGTTGGTGTGATTACTGCAAGATGAAATTCGACTCGCAGAGGGAAGCTGTGTTTCACAAGGACGACTATCACCACTACTGCGTTCCCTGTGATCGACTGTTCCCGCACGCCAACGGACTGCAAAACCACCTGGACAACGCGGCGATCCACACCTATCAAGCTAGATCGACTCAGCTCGTCCGATACACGACTACCCAGGTTGCGTCTACTCTCGACTTTCCCTGCTCGTCCTGCGATCAGGCGTTCAACACCTTTCGACAACTCGAACAGCACCGTCTCACGTATCATCCGGAAATCAAAAATCACGCCTGCCCATTCTGCGGATCTCGTCACGTATCCTTGTCCGCGGTTACCGCGCACATCGAGTCCGGTGCTTGTCCATCAGGTGCCAACCGTCACTGCGTCGACGAACGCATCATCCAGGCGACAACCGGTTCCTCGTCAGGCGTCGCAAATGCGATCGTCCCTCGCGGTAGCATTCCCCCGGGGCCACCCACGATCTACCAAGCGACGGAAAGGGCACGAAACAACTACGGACGATACGAGTGCTACTTCTGCCCGAACCTCGATTTCTCGACGCTTTCTCAACTCAACCAACACCTCGGATCGCCAAAACATAGCAAGCGAACCCCGGGAATGTACACCTGTCCTCACTGTCAACTACCGACGCAGACGTTGAGCGGGCTGATCCAGCATGCAGAGATGGGGAACTGTGGTGTGAGGAGGGACGCAAGGGTGCAGGGTGCGCTTGAGGGGTTGACGCAGGGGATGAAGCAGTTGGGATGGTGAATGAAGAAGGTGAGTTCCAGGCGTCTCGCCGATCTGCATATGCTGACAGTTTTTAGTGCTGGATGGAGTGATGTTGAGCGAAGTATGTATTGTGTGACGTGGACGTAGAAATTCCGAGCTTGTCGCATTTCAATGCGCTCCTCCAGTCCGGCGAAAGGTCCGTCCGGACTGCCAGGCTTATTAAGACTGAATTGTACAGCACGAAAGGTAGACCATGCAACAGCCTATGTACACGATGTTCAAACAACGACTACATCAGCTTGGACTCCAATTAGAGTCGCTTGGATGCCTCGATTCCCCTGAGTCATGTTTTACCTCGTTCGGAGGAGCATCATCTACAACAAGGCTGAGCTAGATACTTGCCGCTCTTCGGATTCGTCGTTTGTGGTGTTAGGTACACTCATCGGGACTTCCGCCGATGTCGTTTTGATCAAAGTGTTGAGTTCTAATATGCTGGCAACGGAGAGCGGATGAGCGCTCGCCTCCTCGATCCACGATTCCATGCGCCCCGATGCCTTCCACTGCCAGGCAGCAAAGAAGATGTTGTCGGTCGCTCAGCTTGCAGTGAGATTCGACCGTGGCTTACATGTAGCGTACTTAGAATCTCCCCTTCCCATTGCATTCTGTTGGGCTTGAAGCGCCAAACCAGCATGTAGACATGCATCAAGGCGAAATCTTTCGACCCTGGCTTTGGCACGATCGACACTTTCGCGTCGTTTGGAAGAACAGGCTCGATCTTCATCCAGATATAAGGCTCGCCTCTATGCTCTCGAGGGTCATCGACAATCAGATATCGCTCAAGCAGTTCCACGATGTTGTTTTCCGACAGGAACTGCTCGCCCTCCTCAGGAGTCGTCACGGTGACACGCACTTCAGTGGACTTGGTAAGTGTACGGTTTGACCAGCGGGAAATCATTATACCTCGAGCGTTTGGACTACCGAGCCCTGGCATGCGAGCTCGTCGGCCTGCCATATAGCATTCCCGTCGAGGTTCGACGGATGAAAGGAAGCTCGCTTGGTCCATCGACCGCGCCGTATGGACTGGCACACGAAGTCCAAGCAACGCTGCAACAATCGAGTCCTCGAATCAAGTCGGTGACGATCGGGTCTCCTATCCTTTTTCGAGGTCCTCGCCAGCGGAATAACGACAACGATCTCCGATTCTTCTCCTATCCAGAAGTCGTACGACTATGCACGTTCGCTCAGGAAAAGCGATATATATCCATGCATCTCCCGAGCTACCCACCCCTCTCACTCGTTTGCGCACTACCCAAATCTCCGCAACACCAAGCCCACTCGAACAAATCTCTCCACGCAACACATACACACACGCACACCACCCGGCCCCCACCATGAAGTACGCCATGTTTCAACCCATCAACAACCAGGACTGCTCTTGCTGCTCCGTGCGTCTCTTCCGCTTTCATCGCCCGCCTGGACTGACCACGGCTTCCTACCAGGGCGGCTGCAACCACTCTGGTTGTTCCGGGAACGATTGCTCCGCCAACTCGAACTGTGGATGTTCCCACTGAGTTTCGAGTGACTTCTCTGCGTGTCATTCCTCGAAGGGTAAGTCGCTCCAAACCGAGGAATACGACAGTGTGCTAATGCGCGGTTATATGTAGCGTAACTTGCCGTTTAACGGTTCCCGATGAGACTTGACTTGTTTGCGCTTGGCGTTGGTAGTCGGGAGTTGTAAGGCTGCAGGCGAAGATGAATCGATTTTGCAAAGGCGACGTCCATTCATGACATTGATTTGAACTGTATTCATCTTGTCCGGCTCCTATATCATACCTGAGTACAACTTCGCGCCCAGTCTCCTCCTCGGCACATCACCTCTTCCGCACACCCTCGGGCGTCACGACCCAATCGACCAACTCATCCTCCGCCGTCACCGGCACCTCGCGCAACGCGCCCGCCTCGGCGCGCAATCTCTCCTGCTCAGTCTGCGGATCGCGCGTTGCTTCTTCCGCACGCGGGAAGGGGAGCATCTGTTCCGACAATGCTAGTGCCACTACGGACAAGCGTCAGTCGAGTGCAACGTGACGAATGGCGGGACGTACCGAGGAGCGGCGGACGTTCGCCTCTTTGCTCGGCGAAAGCACGGTACCGCTTGATGAAGCGGTCGTAGTACCCCTTGCCGTGTCCCAGCTAAGTAAAAGGTCAGCGTATAGGACGAATGAGTCAAGGGAGATACGTACGCGTTGGAATTTCGAGTCAAAGCATACCCCCGGGACGAGGATGACGTCCATCATCGGCGCATCTGGGCTCATGCCTGTTCAGAGGCTCAGCAACTACCCTCGCCAACGAAAACGAAAGGACATACAGTCTTCCCTCTTATCGCCCTCCACGTCAGCCCTAAACTCCCCGGCATCAGGGATTCCCCACTTGTCCCGCGGCAAGCGCGCATAGTCCTGTTTGGAGTAAAGCCGGAGCATGCGCATGTCGTGCGATGGTGGTGGTGGGGCGTGTTTGGTCGTTGTTGGTGGGGGAGTGGGGATGATTGGTACGTGGATCGGTGTTCCTGCAGAAGAGGTGATTAGCGATGTTCCGCGGACGGATGGCATAGTGCGGCGGCGATCCGACGTGCCTCTGTCGACAGAGTCGTGTTGCAAGACAGACATTACGCTGTCCGACAGCTCGGAACGGTACGAGTTAGATCACGGCTGCCGAACTTCGAGAACCGCCCGTCGATTGAACGGACCGGCGTTCTCGAACATCCGACATCTTGAGCTCATCATCGCGCAAACGGTATTCCCCGCATACCGCGTCGGGTCCTACGTGTCGGACGAGGCTGCCGTGGACAGGGATATACATTCTTCCAGGACATCGACCCCCAAACGATGCCGCTCCAACCCAGTGTTCAGCCGCTGTGAGGCCATATCCAAACGCAAGTCCCTTGTCCGCCTTCGTTATCCGCAGACGGAAAACACGCATATCCTCCTCGCCGCAGGATCATCCTTCCGCTACACGGCGGAACGACTCGGCGACAGGTCCCTCCTTTCTGTGTCCCCTGGCCCAGCTATGGCTGCCATCGTGACTTGTTGGCCCGACCGTGCTGCTTGAAGCCAACGCGCAGAGACGATCCGTCAAGGTCGTCAACGTCCTACGACGCTCCACAGCACGGCCCTTGCACCTTGCATCCACGCTCTATCACGCCGTCGAGTCGACAGCCTCGCCTCGTTCAGAGTCATCTGCCCCGTCGCACACGGACAGCATCGTTCGCGTCACACATCTTTCACACATCTTTCCCCTTTTCCCCATCCACCCGATTCCCAGTGCGGTGAACCAGAAACGAGACTCACCATTCCGTAACAGTTCCTCAACGATCCCCTCCGTCCCGACTTCCCCGTCCTCCATGCTCAGATAACACCCCACGGCCCTCTTCCCATCGAGGAGTCCTTCATGCTTGAGGTGTTCGAGAATCTGACGAGCTGCATCTAAATCAGCGGCGGTCTTCGCGCTGGTTGTACAGGACTCACACTGCCGTTCGACCTCTGCGCGTGGGAGTTCACCGATACGTTGTTGTGTGGCCTTGCGTAGTGCCCGTTTTATGGCAAACATGATGCTGCAGACCCTCTTGACCTGCATTCTCCCCTCTTGACTGGCTCTGAAATCATAAGTCCTCATCCGCAGCTTACCTAAGCTCAAGCTGACGTCACTGTCTTTCCTTGTAATTATCTCCTTCTCTCTGCTGCACCCAGTTCACGGCGTCGACTAACGAATGAAGCACCGGTATTATCGATTGCCCATAGTGGAAATGCGCGTCGATGAACAAGAGATGCCAGACCTTCATTGTCGCTGTATAGCGACGCACGGTTCCAGCGCGTTTATCAAGAAACGCCGCATCGCAAGCATGCTTGTCCGAAGCGCGTAAGGCTCGTCTTGAGGAGCTCTAGGATTTTCTCGGGCAATTTAGAACAATTGAATGAATATAGACGTATCCAACTCAGAAATGCTAGCCACAGCGTACAGTCCCAGACGTTGCGTATAGCGTACATAGGCCCTTGCAAAGACGCCTGACGACTTCCAACTTGTTCCGCGTCAGCCTGTCAGGAGACTGGTGATATCCCCGAGAACCTGGAGATTCACATGTGTTGCACACAGGTCAGAGTATTTCAGCTTCGCTTCGACTCTAGAAGGAAGGTTGTTTCGATCGTAATGGGTTTACACCCACATGCTATCGCTTCTGTTCTTTTCCTTCTGCTTCCTTGGGTCCTGTCCCTTCCCTTCGGCCTCTTTACTACGCCTACTACTTGTTAGGACCCGGAAAGTTCCGAAAAGGTATAAAGGGGCGCGATGACCGCTTCGGCAAGCTTCCCGTAGCTTCGTTGCTTCGTGGGAGATTTTCGCTCTTCGGTAAACGCCCCTGTGAAAGGTATAAATGGGCAGAGCCATGAACGCCACCCTTATTCTGACGAGACCACTCAGCTCCCATCCCTACCCTTCGAACTCGAAAGTCTCCCAGTTGTCATCATCTAAGACCTCAGCTTAGCAAACAGACATGTCGCACCTTGGCCCAGAACTTTCGCTTTCCCCTGTCACCATCATCGATCCTTCAAGCCTTGGGACTCGGCAAGAAGACACACCCAGCTGTCCGCCTTCCCTCAATTCGTTATCCTCTCGCAGTGACAAAACGCCTGCTTGCACGGCTAGGGGCCCGGCAACAGCGATAGTTCCCTGTGCTGGCAGACTGCAATGCACCTTCCATCCGGATACGGACATAATGAAAGTCGCAGCGCCCGTCTCCTTTCTGAAGAGCCCCACCGGAGATACAGCTGTGGCAGAAGACACTCCTTCTGAGGAGCTCTCTGTCTTTGGTGGCATCAGCTTACTTCGCTATGACCACGAGCAAGATGCAGTACTGAACGACATTGTCCAATTGTTTGTGGAGGATGAACGCGTCAGAGTCCGACAAGTGCTCGAAGGTGCGTTGGCTAACGCGAGAACCCTGCGTGATCCTCGAGTATAAGGACCATATCTTTAGATCATTCTGTTCCTCAATTCCATCATTTTACTCGAAGGATGACCCCATGTACCCGATTATTCCACGTATTGTACTCTGTACCGAAGGAACAGCATATCGATTGTGACACTCTTGTTGAGGGGTGATCTCATATGGCATTGGGCGATAGAATGATTGACCTTTCCTTTTGCCCGAATCACGAGCGACCGCAACTCGAACAAACATCGTGACACAGCAAAGTGTGCATCTCTTCCGTATCTGCTACCCTAAGCAACCGCTGCGGAGCTACATCTCCTCAAGAACGTCATCCGGGAACTCAACTCCTCTTGCTGTCTCGCTTTTGCATTCAATGGTCAAAACCTTCTCTACAACAGTTCAATCTCGAGGAATTATGAATCTGGAATATGCAGACGTTCTCTAAGTCTTACACATAATCGTACACCGAGATGGGCCGTTTCTACACCGTATACGACTCTGACTGGTCTATCCGCCAGTTTTAAGCGAGCAGTAGCGAGGAAGAGGACGACGAGCCCGTGAGCCTCCAACAGCCCTATAGTTACATAGGTATGAAGTGCTTCAAACAATGGTTCCCAGGAAACCCAGCGTTTCATTCCAGGCCTTCGAGATAGTGCGGGATAGTACATCGTCGCTTGAAGGAGATCCTTCCTTAGTCGAGGGCTCGGCCCACAATGTATTACTGTCCAACTCTGTGATTGTCGAGCTCGAATCAACACTGTCCCTCCACGATAGGATACGCTCCTCTTCATTAATGATCTTGCTCACTGCCGTCATGCGAATGTCGCCGATCCGTACTACAGCTCCTTGATGGGACGGTTCGTGCACGGAGCGCATGGTCTTAAGCTGCAAGACAGCGCCCTGAGTAGTCTCCTGTATCAACATGCCGAGGATCTCCTGTTTCGCGAAATATGTCTCGGCCTGGTCTTCCAGAGCCTTCAATCCCTTGCTCAAGTGGCGTTCGATTCTCGTCTCCTCCATGGCACTCGCATCGATCCTCAAGTCCATGACAAGCTCAACTTGGGGATTGGCCGGGGTCCGTACTAAGTCGCTGGAGCACTCGATCGCCATAAGCCAGCCATTTAGAGTTACTAGGAAGCAGCGATGGGTACATGCGAAGTCGTGAGCTGTTTCGTAGGTGTCTAGTTTCGGATCGGACCCATTATCTTTAGGTTCTGGAAACGTCAGCCATAGGGCGACAATCGAACGACCAGGACTAGAGCTCAACTCGTCTGCTCTTCGAAGGAGAGCATTCCGATTGGACTTGCACCATAGCCAAAGCCGAGCATTCATTTCTGGCGTCGTGAATGCAGGGGCACGGATGTTTATGTCGTGTAGCAATCGTATTTCCGACATGACGGCTCGAAGACACTGGTGAATGAAGCGTACAGAATTGTTAGAGGAGGGAAGCGGATGAGGCGGGTTAGGTTTTGAAGTATAGCGTTATCGTATAAAACGCACATACCTACTTGAAAGGAATGGTGGACTTGCAATCTGAAATCGCCCTCAACAACTCGTTTCTGGCTAAATACTTTCCGCCAGGAATAATATGCCTACCGTGAGCTCAAAGGAGAAGCACCCGGAGGTATGTCATAGCAGCGACGTGATGGCGCAATAATTTCTATGACGCCATAGCTATGAAAGGGGGAGTCCTGCGACCCAGAAGCTACTTCGACGGGCGCTCGACATGAGCGTGCGCCCAAACAGCACCGCGAAATCTCAAAACGCCGTACTCGAGCGCTTCCGCTTTGCAATGCCTGGTGGCAGACGAGGCAATGAGGAGAGCTGCAATGCGGCTGCAAGCTACTCGAATAGAGATCCGGACAGGATCTGGCATCTCCAGTAGGAATCCGACAAGCGCGTTCGGACAGCGGTTCACCTGTCGCTGGACAACATTTGGTGTTTGCTGACCCGTATTGAAGCTCATCAGCTCTCTACACAGCCATGGTCTGCTCGCTCAAAGAGATGCCCGGTGTACTGTGAGCGCAGGGGTTGACCTGGTGACTGGACCAATGAGGCTCGAGAATGCGAAGTGATGCTTTCTCGTTTTCCTAGACTACTAGAAGACGCTTCCGCCTGATTCGGGAATTTCCAGTAGGCTATATGCGGTCTGCCAGGGGTATCGTCAGCGTGAATGTTGCTTCAGTGTGTAGACTCATCGTATAAACGAAGAAAGAGACAAGTGAGAATGCATATACATGTTCCGATCCTCTGAATCGCCTTTCGCGGAGCTATCGGTAATTCGGTATGCTTATCGACATTGCATACGCGTTGCTCGAATTGTACAACGTTTACTGGAAGCTGCCATTGAAATGTTCCAGGGCTGCCTCAGTCAAGCCTCCATCGATCGAAAGTGTTGGTTTCCCCGTCCCATACCATGGATAGTGGTCTCTCCTCAACATCCCAAGGAGTACCTGTCTTTCCAACTTGTGTCTGTTTTGGAGTTGTACCGGTATGGATCCTCTGTTGGTGACTAAATTAGACATCGGACTAGACAGATAGACAGCGTCTAAGCTCGTCCAGGACATTATATGACTTACGGAGCTCGGGGTTTCAGCGCTCAATGCGCCCAGAGTGTCCTGTGATTCTCGGTACAGCCAGCGTATTATCCTTTGCGTGTTTCTGGCAACATTCTCGTAGAATGTGAAGCTTTCCAGCTCTCCGTACCTGAGTCCCAAGTCATATCGGTGAGTGTAGCATGCCCACAGTGGCTGAGGAATCCGCTCGAGTCGAAACAGCGGAAAGCCGTATGGGCATGTCTCCGTACCCCATTCCTCCCAGTATGATAGCCATAACCATACCCTACCATCATTCTCGAGTCTGCTGAATTGTTGCGTGTCGTCCAAGATCTCCTCTTGGTGCCTCTTGAAGCGTCTTTCTAGACGCGAAATGGTGATTCCCGGAGCATCGATCAAGAACACGAAGTGCTGATATTCTGGTGCTGGCATTGCCATGCGACTCAAGTTAGCACCCCTCGGGAAGATTCAGAAACTTTGTTAGAGAAAACAGGGCCACAGTCGGTCAGATGTACCACCAGAGGTACAGTTCGTGGCTAGGGAGAGGGACGAACCCTTGATATTGAAATGGTGTTCCTTTCGCTATGTCAGCGACTCTACACAACTCAAATCGTGTCACGCCCGAGCATCAAAGGAGGGCAGTTTACCACTGAGACGTGGAAATTTCTGCGCCCGAAGCAGAGAAAGTTCGGAAACGTTCGGAAACGTCTCACAGCTGGGAGCTTCTTATTTCGCTACAGGAAGAGCAATAAACAACACATATAGTTTAGAGGAAGTCGAGCGTTAGGTAGGAACGTGACGAGCGTGTTCACCCGCTGGTTTTTCACCTCTATGTAAGCTTTTCGTCCGTAAGGGGAGCCGCAGTGAGTGTACTGCGCGCAAGGACACGCAGGGCGTGATACGAAATGAGGTGGGAGGTCCAGGGTGCGTGGATGATGGGAGGCCGATGTACCAATGCAGGAAATCAATAGCTATAATGGCAGAAGCCTGCGCCGTTGTCTACGAGAATCTCAGGAAGTAGTGAGAGCAGACAAGGCGTAGCAAGAGTCCAAGATTCATATGATGATGGACTTCAACACATATACACGGATCTACAACGTATGATTCGGTTCCATTGAAGGAGCTATCGATAATCAATCGTGAAGATCTCGTTTCCGTTCGTATCTCGGGGGATCCCATCCCAAAAGTCGGTCGGAATACTAGCAGTTCCTCGATACATCTGGTCATTGGATCTGAACCAAGTGGATATAAATTTCCCAGACTATGATCCGTCTGTAGTGTCAGCGAGCCTTCTCGTTTAGATCACCATCTACAGACTTACCAGCTGCTGTGCCTCGGAAATAGTAAAAGGCTCTCCCGCATCCGTATGTACCCAACTGGCAGTCCTTTCTCGAGACTCGGAAGCATTATCGAGGGACAGATAGCCCACTTTGCCGTTTACCACCTCGACATCACATCTATGGGTGAAGGCTGGCCATAACGGTGCCGGAAGTCGCAGTCACATGTATACGTCTCTCGACCCGTGGTATCCGTCTCCTTCCGGAAAGACATCCACACCCTTTCCGCGCGCGTTCCCTGAGCGTCCTTGAGCTGTTGCGCCTTCGACAAGATGGTGTCCAGGTGCTCTCGGAACCGCTGTTCAAGCCACGAGTTTGTGAGATCGGGCGCGTCGATGATGAAGATTGTCAATTCGCCCTCCGACGTTCCTCCAGGCATGTTTTTGACCTGAAGCCCAACATAGTCTATGAGCTCATGGGTGAGAGTATCCTGCCCCAGCAGACTCACACAGAGTTCTGCAGCTTGCGGTAAAGGTAATCGCTTCGTGATCCAGGTCTCCTTCACCGTCTTGTTAGGCCGAAGTCAATCCGTCTATCTATGTCGCTGCAGGGCCCAAACTGAAGGTAACCATAGATAAACAGAGGCTGCTGTAAAACAGATCACACAGCTCCGCGCCAGGGGCGATGCAGGAATATGCCTGTATCAAAGGATCCCATCCAGCTAGCGTTTCGAGTTGACGTGCCGATCCGTAACGAAGTCTTCTTCTCCGTATCCTGGCGTCACAGCGGCCCGCCTGAGGAACGAGAGCTTTTCCGCATTCAGATCCGCGTGGACTTGGTGTATTCAGACGACGTTGCTGCGATCACCGCAGTCATGATGTCTCCCAAGCACAAGCTGACCAGTAGCTGACCTGAGGAACATACGGAGAGGATGAAAGACACGCTTCATCGGAACAGGGCTCCGTTCGAATGACCATAAGAACCTACGACCTCCGATTGCACTCACACACTCACAGGAGATCCCGCATCTGTAGATGCATCCTGATTACGACCGCCTTCGAGGTGTCCCAACAGAACGTGCGGTTGCTTTCTTTCCGGTCGTTGCTCCGCATACGCAACGCGGACCTCACGGGTGTCGCTCCATCGGCGTGAAAGTGTCTTGTCAAGATCGTCGTCCGGTCGACTTGTCCCTTGCGTGTATGGATAGAGACCCATTGCTTCACATGGAATTCAAGTACAAGTAGAGAGACCATGTTGGCATGTTGTCGCGTCTCCGATCAAAGCGCGATCGCGGGATGGCTGATCAGAATTGAGACATCGTCCCCTGTTGATATTCATCTACTACTATCCTCTACGTCTGCCGAACTCTTTCGTCGCTATCTTTACCAGCACTCGGCAACCACATCGCATCGTCTCCGCTAAGCTGCTGGCGCCACGAGGACACCGATCTTGGCGCGATGGCGGACCCCAACGATTCGTTTGACGAGGATGACGATCTCGTTCTCGCGTTCATCGAACAGGAGCAACAAACCGTTGTCGACACGCCGCTGCCCTCGCCTCAAACACGACAATTGGTGGAGGGAAAGGGCTTTAGTGGGAGGAGTAGGGAGATCGTAAAGAGGGAGAGGAAGAGGTCGATGAGTGTCTCGCCTATCGGAGATGAGAAGAGCGTGAGGAGCATGAAGCCGCGTGTCGAGGGGTCTTCAGCTGTGAGTATGCCTTTGCTGTTTTGGTCGCTGCTCGTCTGACCTGTTCGGTAAAAGGTTGTCGCAACGGCATCGCGTTCCGCAGCGACAGAGGCAAAACAAGACGCGAAACTTTCAACGGCGAAGGAGATCGATCCCGTCAATACCGAGGAAAAAGCCGTGGTCTGGCCTCCATCCCAGACCTTCTCCTCGGACGCCATTAGGAACCAAGCATCGACATCCACCACCGATCGGAAACCTCGCGTCAAATCAGAAAACAATGGCCCCATCGTCGTCAAAGGCTCAAAGGGGAAATCAAAAGCGACAGCCATCAACCTCGATATCAAGCGGGACCACGACGGGAACGTTACGGAATCCGGGAAGAAGGAGATCACCAAACACCTCCTCAAGACGTTGGGACAGAAACATAACCCGATCACCAATTCCGATCTATACACTCGGTACGTACCCTTCATCCTACCCTTCACAGCCAAATGACTCACAAGCTTCACAGAACCTCACACGTCGTCTCCTGCGCAACAGGCCACCAAGTCGCCCAACGCGCCGGCTCGAAATTCTCCATGTCGGAGAAATCATACTTTCACTCCCGCAACTCGAAACTACGGGAACAATTCACCGCGCAGGCGAGGGAAGGGCTGCGTATCGCCGAGGGGACGGAGAGGGCGGCGGAGAGGGGTGGTGGGCTGGGGGCGGTGGGGATCGGAGGGAGGTTTGGCGCCGAGTTGAGTCGTGGGAAGGGCGAGCTGGATGGCGGGGCGATGGTCCAGCAGAGTAGGATATTCGGTGAGTTACTCGTCAATGCAGTGTAGGACGATAGCTGATTTGCGGTGTAGCCGGTTTGACGTTCTACCTGAACGGGTACTCCGGACCGCGGATATCGGATCTGGAGCTGAAGAGGTTGATAGCAATACACGGCGGGAACGTCAGGTACGCCGCATCCCCTTCTCCTTCTTGCTCGTATCGCGCTAATCGGACCACGACAGCTTCCTCGCCAACTCGTCGTGTACGCATATCCTGATCACCAAGAACCTCTCGGCGAGCAAGACGCAAAAGTTTCTCGATTCGGCAAGCTCGATCCGTGGAGGGAAGCGGAAGGTTGTGCACGTCGATTGTGAGTATCACGCAGTGTGCAACGAAGCACGTCTGACGAAGATTAATTACAGGGGTGTTGGATTCCGTAGCGAAACGAAAGAGGTTGGACGAGACGCCGTACAACGTCATTGTGAACAAGGTACGTGTCGTATTGCTGCCATTTAGATAATGCTAACGTCTCGTCACAGGCACAACCGACGCTGATGTCGTCACTTGGCGTAACGAAGCAAAACGTCTCCCAAGACGTGAAACCGTCAGGCGACAAGCCAGCGAAGATGATCTCCCATTCAGTAGAGGTCATCAGCATAGACGACTGAGGGCGGAGGCGCAGCAGCGGTTATCTAGTAGTTGACAACGACGGCTGGGAGATCAGCAGTAAACCAATAGTAATAACGATTATCAAGAGTAAATTATGAACAACCAAATATGAGGCAATGCAAATGCAAAGCGAATGTCAAACCAAAGTTTCGTCCTTTCAAACTCCTAACGTGCCCTTGCACCTTTTCCTTTCAAAGCCTCCTAGCCTAGTGGTTCAGCGCCTCGGGCACACTGTTGATGTACGCGATAGCCGACTGTCGATACGTGTCCTGGATGACAGACAAGTTGCTCTGCCCGATCTGCAACATGTTGGCGTTGCCTCCGTTCGTGGCCGTAGAGTACGTCGGCCACGAGGTCAGGTTGAGCGTGGACGAAACGAGGGCGTTGAGCGGGTTCGTGGTGTTGCCGTTCGGGTTGAGGGTGTTGGCAAAGTTGATGCTGTGACGGCACGTCAGCGAAATCCAGGAGGCTTAAAGTATGACTCACAAGTATCCAACGAATTGCCTCGAGACCGCGATATCAGCCGGCGCAGGGCCGGGGACACCAAAGGAGAAAAAGACATCCGAGCCGTGCGACGCTGCAAGGGGATGAGCACGCGTTGACAAACCGGCCGGATCTGACTCACCTCCGAGGTAAGAATTCTCGGACCCGTTGAGCTTGTGGCTAAACAGGTACGACCAGGTCTGGGTGACGTTGTACTGGTTGGCGCGCTGCAAAAAGTTTCGTCGGGAGGACTGGAACGTCGTGTCGCCGAACAGGGCCGCCACTTGTTTGTACCTGCGAGGTGGTTAGCAACGGCAATCCACGCGGAAAGACGGACTTACAAGGGGCTGATGCTCTGCAAGCCAAAAGTGCTGTTGCCCGTCCCGAAAGGCGAGCCGTCTGCCGGGTTGTTGTAGTACGACAAGAGGGTGCTAGTCACGGTCGAGTTGGGGTCGCGGGGGAGCACTTCATCGATATAGGTCGTCAACTGGGCCGTAGTGTTCAACGTAGGCGGGGTGAATAGCGTTCCCTCGTCGAGCATGTTTCCGCTGATGAACGGAATGTTCTTGGCGAATTTGCCTTGGGCGAGCAGCGCGGCAGGCGATGCGGGGACGAGGTCAAAGTCGATGGTAGGACCGAAGGGGAAGTTGCCGTAGGCGTTCATGGGGTCATCCAAGACGGTTCGAGTGGCGTTGAAGAGCAAGTCGTTCGGCAGAGTTCGAAGGCATTCAAACTCGGTCTGGTTGAACTGCGCGGTGGCGTTGGCCATGGGGTAGGCGGTCGACGCGTTGGTGGAGCATCCGGTGAGGAGGGAGATGCGGTCAAAGATCGGCTGTCGGGTCTCGTTGGCCGGGCCGATGGGGAAGGTGGACATGGCGCCGGACTGCATGATCGCGCCGCGGAAGGGGACGGTCGTGTTCTTCGACGCGGTCGAGTTCGAGTTGATGGGTGCCGTCATGGGCGTGTTCATCATGGCGGTCGAGTTCGAGTGCGTCGCGTTGGTCGAGTTGCCAATAAAGGCGGGGTTCAACATGTGCAGGGCCTGCAAGGGGTCAGCCATGTCCTTCTGTCTTCTCTTTTCCACGATCGACTCACAATACTGATCGCCCCCGCCGATTCACCCTGAATCGTCACCTTCTTCGGATCCCCACCAAACGCCTTGGCATACTCCTGCACCCACTCCAACGCGGCCAACTGGTCCCGCAAGCCAAGGTTCGTTGCATTATTGGCGAGCGCCTCAGCGCCGTTGAGCCAGCCGTAGATGTTGAGTCGGTAGTTGGGCACGACAAGGATGACGGGCGAGCGCATGAGGACGGATTGGGCGATGATGGCTGTGCCGTCGTAGATCGTGTTGGCGCCGTTGATGAAGCCGCCGCCGAAGACTGGTGGAGAAAAAGTCAGTCAGGACGATTCTTCTGTAGTCATAGCGGAGGCACGCAGGCTGCCGTCGGATAGGGACGGTCTTCCCGCGACATTCTACTGTATCGTGCAGAAAACAGCCATGCGACGAGCTCTCGAGGTGAAACGATGAGGATTCCCCAGAGCCATCGGAATCGGCACCATACGGCGCATATCGTGATGATGCTGTTCGCCCCATCGCCGCGTTGCCACGTACGCAGCAAGCCAGTTTCTCCAGGCACCAATCGAAGTCTGACGACACGACAGCCAGGAAGTCTTGAATGCACCCTACGGCGGACTCGAGCGTTGTCTCCTGCGTTCGCTGTACTTCTCCTACGGATCCTCTACGACTCTCAACGTCGGACAACGGTCGTCCCAGACAGACAGGACGTGTCCAGTGTCGATGCGCCGTCGTCGAACGCTCCGTACCCAGGCTCTCGGCTCCTTCCCTGCACAAACACCTCCTATCCTCGTCCCGTGTTCGCCTCATCTCGCTCCTCACGCCTCCTCTCCCCTCGTCGCACCCTCCTCACTCCTCGCCCGTCGCGAGACCTGCCACGTCGTACTCACACCACACAACGACCGGCAATCCGCTCGTATTCGTGACTCCCGCGGGCGTGAACACATTCACGTTCAAGCAATCCTCCCCGATTCCGCCTTTGGTGTATGTGCCGTTGGCAAGGGTCCGCCCCGCACCGGGACTGCATCCACAAGAAGGTTTAGTCTTGGCCGTGCAAGAGGAGAAAAGAGGACGCACGATTGCATACACGCCAGTCCGTTCTTCGTCGCATTCAATCCCCTCGCATACGTCGCGTTCCCTGCATAGTTGACGAGTTGCGGCTTCCTAAACCTCTCGGCCGAGGCGAACGGGATGCCGAGGTAAGAGGAGACGTTGTACGCCTTGTTCGTGTACCCGATGACGGGGATGGAGAGGTTGCCAGAGACGGGGAGTTGGACGACGGATGCGGTGATGTTCCCGTTCGAAGGGGAGGTGGTGTTGGTCGTCCCGTTCGCAGAGGTGATCGGCGCGGAGCTGTTTTGCCGGGCGACGAGGGGTCCCGCCAAAGCGGAACCGGCGAGAAGGAGCGTGGCAAGAGATCCGATGAACATATCTTTCCGTAGATGTCCTTGACGTTTGCCTTTCCGATGAATCTGATCAATTTCCGGATTGGATCTTATATATTTCAGTCCATCAGGGCCACAGCTCCCGCCGCCCCGCCGGGAATGGGAAAAGTCCCGCAGCCGGGGCCCATACGGGTTCTTTTCATGTGAAGACCAGGTGTCGGGTGAGCCGGGAAAGGGGGAATGACGTCAAGGTGGAGGTTTAGGTAAGCTGATCTGACCTGTGGATTCTGCTTGAGGCTTGCAGACAGCTTTGCACCCTGTGCTTGCTTCGTTCTAGAGTGTCTCCAATGACGCCTATGAACGTAGTTCAGGACACCGCAATGGCAGCAACGAGGAGTAGGGTGCAACGCCGTTTGTTGCATGTACGGCAGGAAGAACTCTTTCCGCAGGAAGGCTTGCGCCTGAGATATCCTGATGCATTTCCCGGCTACCAGTCGAAGCCTTGGTTGCATTAACAGTGGCTTGTAGTCGGAACATGTCAGTGAGACCAAACAAGCCTGCTGGGGGCAGATATGTGAATGACATGAGGCTCGAGACTGGATGTATAGCGCGAGCAGGGTTTCCAGCGCAACAGCCCCTTTCTTTCCCTTCGAAAAAGCCTCAATACGCGTACTCCGTTGTATCGGATATCGGATGCACGCTCGTCCTCATCGCCTAGGTGTCTCCGGGGGTGATCGCAAGAAAGGAATGACCCTGGAAAGGCAAATCAGATCCATATAGAAAGCAGACCAGCTAAACGAACGCCATGTCTTGTCGTCGAGCTTCCATAAACTGCACTCGTGCACCGTCGGAAAACGTACTCGACTCATAACTCCTTACAGCATAGTCTAACCATGTCCGCGCACTCCGACAAGGGCACTTTTGATCCTTCCAATGAACCTGCAAGTGATGGGTCCATGCCTTCAACAGCCTCGATTGCACTTAAGGAGAGCTGGAATACATCCAAAGCAACCCAGGACAACACCAAGCCGCCCGTCATCACAGTAACCGTCAGTGATCCAGATAAATGGGGTAACGTTTCTATACTCGTGACAGGATCGCTGGCAGTGCTCAAAACTGAATGGCTCAACGGACAGGATGCCAACGATACGGGAGCAATCTTTCATATCCCTCATAGAGCCAACGGGAAGCCTTTCGAGGGTGTATTGGACAAGTTTTTGGTCACTGGCATTTCGGAACACATACAGGATGGGCATCAAGAGCTTGTGCGCACGGCGATAAGAAATAGGGTAGAGCGATGGGAGAAGGATCAGTCGAACTAGGATAGAAACCGGCGTAACTTTTGACATGACCTTACCTCTTCCTTCATCGGATGTATGATTTCTTAACTCTATCTTGTATATCTATCACGACCGTTCCACCATTACTGTGATATCATCCGCAGATTGCCTCCCACATGGTATTCCGCTGTCATGAAGAACGATGGCAGGTAATCCGAGAAGGTACACTGAAGTCAGGTGGAGTGCTGAGCAATCTTACCTGACAGCCCCAATGGACTCTTGTTGCCGCTGGAGGTGTGGATACTTCGCGGTTCCACGAGGGTTGTAGAGAAGACTGACGCTATATACCGCTACGACCAGACGTGGAGGTCACAGCTCTAGAAAATAATTGCCTGCAGCACGCTCTCGTGCTAAATACTGCAATAGTTGGATGCCGAACTTTTTACCGGAAGCCCCACGATATTTCGGATGTATTTCGGGGCGTACTAGTCCTCTGGACCGTGCCAGAAGCGTTTGGTTCATATGCTCGGTGCACCTCGGGGACCTTACTTGTGATATTCACCGAATAATCTTCGCAGCCTACAGAAGATCGCCATGACGTACCTCGAAATCAAGCAATGAGCCTAGCGGCACGGTGGAGCTCGCCGTCACATCCAGCCGAGAATGCGGGATCCTTGCTGATTCAGAGCACTGCGCCCCGACGTAGAAGCGTATCCTCGAACTCTTTTCCAGAGGGTCTGAAAACGACGCTGACACGTCCAGGTGAACAAGCCGTGTGACGGACAACACCAAGCGCTGTAGTCATTCATGTAGAACGCGTTCCCCTATTCCGCTCTATAGCCCTTTTCGTGTCGGCGGGTGATCCGGGCTCATGCATGGGAGGCTCCTTTGATTTCATCGACAGTGTGGGGTTCCATGTGCCCGATGTGCCCGGTACCCCACCCGACAAAACAAACAAGAAAGGAGACAGAAGGGGAAATGACATCTGATAACGTCAATTGAGAGCTTACTTGAGCCGTATCCCCTCACAATAGAGACACCCCCCTCGACGAAATGAAGGAAAACGCGAATTACTGCGTTGAGCGCAATGTCCGATTGGTAGGCGAGACTGAAACGATCTCACCCACTGGCCACTGACATACGTCACTCGATCACCATGACAGCTCAGCGCACACACGCTCGCATTTTCCATCTCAGCATGTGATCCTTTGTGGTAGCGCCACTTTGACTGATCGGTCAGGGGATCACATATTGAGGCATTCAAAAAGCGGAATCACGCCTGTTAGGCAAGCTAGCTAGGTCACCTGTACATGGGGGATTGTCCTGCGATAAGTTTCTTCTTGTTTGGGAGTGTCGAGGGTGGGGTCAGCTTCAGGTAGTTTCCGCTTGTGGAGTGATGCGACTTGAGTCACCGTCGAAAGGGTGTAGCTAGTGTTCACCAGTGCATGAGAGGCGATGCAATGTCACTATGAACCGATAACGGAAAACAGGATCCAAACAAGAGGCTTGTAGTAGTTAGACTAGGCATTATCATACAAATCATCTGCCAACACCATCACTTCCAACCGTTCCCCCTGCACTGGACGCAGCATCACGCATACCTGAGGAAGATGTTGTCCAGATCGTACTCCCAGAATTTCGCTCTGTGATAAAGTGAATGAGCTTCGTAAGGATAGTGCCCGTCAATATTGAATAGCGGGAGTAGAGGTGGCTTACTGAACCATCGGCGGTCAAGTGAAATGATGGCCTGGAAGGTCAACATCCGCTGTAAACGCCTGTCATGGACCAAAGCGTCGCGGACGTGCGCTTCTGTTTGGTTCGCTTCGGTCCATACAGACCGAACGTGAAGCATTCTCATCGATGACCTAACGTGCGAAGATCCAGGCCGCGGTATCTGAGTCGCGCTTGACGGCGCAGATATGAGACTCAGAGAACCCAGGAGGGCACTCCAGATCAATGCGCCACTTAGTCTCCGTTGACGTCGCCCAGTGCGAGGTCACATCAATGACCGGTTCGAGGCCAAATTGCAGTTCGCAGACTCCATCAGCATGGAATCGTCCCATCTTGACAGAGACCATATCTGGTGTACCCTATCAAAGCTTTAGTTATTATCACTGGGATGATATTTAGTTCGATATGCCGTAATGTATCTAGCTCAATTGTTGATTTCCAAGGCTCTCGTCGAAAGATGGGTGGCGAATGAGACTGTACTACGCGGGTGCCAACGTCAGTGTGATTGAATACCCTTCATGAGGGATACATCTTGATCTTCCACGATGTACAGCCTAACCTCATGAGGTCCCTGTATATCACAAAGCAGAGATGATCATCACGCCATTGAAAGGAGGCCTTTTGGATCGTTCCAAAATATGGAGGCCTCGCGCGTTTACGGCGTCTCTACTGAAGTCTGCATGCGAAGTTGTACGCCGCGGACATGGATAAGCCATGTGGTATATCATGCGAAACGTGTCACTCAGCAAGCCCTCCGAGTCAAGGCAGTGCGCCAGACGTCCAGACACCGTGCGGGGCCAATTAGAAAAGCCGCACAGCAAGTGGAATGATGGTATACACTGTTAGGGATGGAATTGTCAGCCATATCTATTCGGCTCGTGGCTGGACTCATCGTACATGAAGTGCGATCTTGAGGCGAGAACTCGGTCTTTGCTGGGATGAGGCCATAGTGCCAAACGGAACACCCCTGAAGTGATACGCTCCTCTACCAGCGCATCGGCCCCAGGGCATGACTATTCCAACGATTTGATTAGTGATTAAGCTACAACCAGCTACAAGAACAAAACTATAAAGGTCAAACCGAGGCTCTAGAGGACAGAACGGAACTTCGTTGTACTTCGCAATGCGCCAAAGAGAGACGCGCGAACTTCGGCACGCCCACCATTCGTCAGGACTCCGAGCATGTCCTCCATCTGTCTCTTCTTTTTCTCTCCAGACAGGCCAAGGTCAATGGTGCCAAGGACAACAATGTCACCCCAGGGCTTGACTTCCTCGGTCTCCGGAAGCCTTCCTTCAGTTGTCCTCAGGATTGCGGGAATCCCATAGACAATGATCGTACTCATCCCTTTGTCGATGCTAACCTGAAACTTCCGTCCACGCACGGTGATCTCTGGGTAAGGGATCACCAGCTCGGGCGGCAGATCCGCGTCTCCTTGAATCGATCCGGATATGGAAGGCGAAACATGCTCTGATGACTGTTCGCTTTTCCTGTCCGTCTCAGCGGTAGATGTTTCGGCTGAGGAAGCAGGGGCGAAAGACCTCGATTGCATGGAAAACATGTCAGTTCTCGTGAGTGAGGGTTGTGAGCTCAACGACAGGGGTGCTAAGGTCGAGCAATGGAGAGTGAGCGAGATCAGCAGCTCATGAGTCTCGATTGCATTGTGATTATATATCCGTCTTTGTGTAGGACGCAAGATAGTCCTCATCGATGAAAGAATTGAAGCGTATGGAAGGACCCGTTCGGACATTGTAAGGTGCTTCGTTGCGCTTCTCTGGAAGGTTTTGGAATGCCCGAAGGCCCT
The DNA here is from genome assembly GCA_022813745.1 of Naganishia kalamii. Taxonomy (NCBI): domain Eukaryota; kingdom Fungi; phylum Basidiomycota; class Tremellomycetes; order Filobasidiales; family Filobasidiaceae; genus Naganishia; species Naganishia kalamii. The sequence continues at coordinate 4,478 of JAKLLX010000118.1, read as the reverse complement.
GGAACGATGCGATTCCAGGGGATATATCCCTGAATTAGTATAGGTGTCCCTTCACAACGACGGATAAAGTGTTCTGTCTCTGTGCTTCAACCGACTTCCACAGTGCTTCATCCCCAGTCTGTGAGACAGACCACTCGACACAGAACATAGAAGAGGAAAAGGAAGGACCTCACCGTTGTACACAAGCCTTTCGATGCCTTATCAAAGACGTTCAGAGCCAGGCACAAGATGGAGGGCCACACCTCACGATATGCACAGTACATGTGTCCTGCCGCGACATATTTCGTTCTTCGAGGGGACAGACATCAAAATGTGAACTGGCGCTGTCGACCCGCACTCACTCGGCCGGCGAGATTGATACTCAAAAACGTGTTCCCCAGTTCATCCGGCATTCCCGGTATCCCCGTCTCAATGAAAAAACAGATGCATCCGAGTCCCGTTCACCTTCCCGTCAACTACCCCGCGTCTATTCCCCTCGACCACTACCGCTCCGCGAAGATCACGGAACGCGGTTTTAATTCAGGGTTTCCCTCGAAGACTTCTGCATACCACCCTTTCCCCGTCTCAGCCAGATCTTGCCATGTCAACGTAAATCGCGATTATATGAATGACTAAAATTTCCAGCGGGAATTCCCTAATAACAAGACTATTGATTTAAGAAAATTCTTACGTAGCACTACCGCCATTACTGCGCTTTAATCAGCGCTCAGGGCATTCTCAGTGGTGAACTGCACTTCGATATTGCCACGCGAGCAAGCCTACATCCGTTTCATCTCACAACTAGGGGGAAGGTTCTAGCCATCTAACCATTGATAAAAAGAACAAAAGCTCGACATCTAGCACCTTGCATTGTTAGGAGACGAACAAGGTGAGAGACAGATAACCGTGCTCCTCAAATGGAACCGTCCGTCCCGCGCGTACTGATAGCGTCATTGCTCGTGTAGGAGGGGGAAATCTCCCATCGCGTGATCCCAAGTATACCCTCCTGACAGACCGAGAAATGTCAGGATCGTGCCGCAAGTGCCCAGGGCTGCTCGTTCAGAAGTAGATAGGCGACTTACCGAATCAGATATGATGGTGCGCTCAACGGGAAGGACAAGTGACGACGCAAAGTTCGTCGGCGCGTCATCGTGATGCCAGAAGCCAGCCGGATCAACAACCAGCCACACTGCAGGATTGTCGTGCAACCTTCTATCTAGATTCCTGTCATTAGCCAAAGCAAAGCGCACATCCCTTTCCAAAACAGTATCATTCGCATCCGATTCGCTTTCCAAGTCCTGGACGTGAAGCGTTCTTCTTTCGATCTCGTATAGTCGCGCGAAGACAAACTCCAATGTGTCGGGAATGCGATAGAGGGTGCAAACATGAGACTCTGGGCGATTGAAGGACGGAGAGATGCTAATGACCCAACGGTCTCGCCTTAAGGTCGCCCAGACGTGATCGCTTCGAAGAAGGTCGCTCTGGAGCACAGGATCGCTGGCTAGCTGATCGATGATTTCTCGAGTCAGACTTTGTCGCGACCGACCGAACGCCTGTAGATACAGTCGCTTAGGTGCGAGATCCTCAGCTGGAGCAGTAATGGGTGCCATGGTCTTGAAGGTGTTGCGATACTGGAAAAAGTCGTGAATGAAGATGGGGGTGTAGTGGAAGAACGTGTGCAATAGAAGTTGTTTGTTTGACGAAGAGACGATAGCTTGATCACTTAACGTCTTCACAATGTATCAGTTGACTGAAGTACACCAGAAGCGACACAGCGCTACACGATATTACGCAGAGGCTGAGCAAGAGTACTTGAAGGAAGGATGTCGTCTCTCCTTTCATGCACCGCCGAAAGCAGCAAAGGCGTGCTGCACCGATTTCAAAGCGTCTTTAAAGCCGAAGCCACCCTTTCACACTCTACCGAGTTCCAAACCACGAGTCATAGGAGAACTGAAATGTCATTTCGAGGGGCATTCTCCCACTTCAAGCTCTGAAAGCATGCGGAGGAACCATCCCTGTAGAATCCACATCATTCATGACGCTTCGTCATGGTTGTTTTCTCATTGAATGACCTCGCCGACTTGGTTGAGCTATCAGACGCGCTAGTTGTACATGTCAAGTTGATCGGTCGGCCCATTAGTCTCTGTCAAGAATGCACAGGAGTATCTTGCGGAGCGAGAGATTGAGGCTTTGCTTGACCAAACGTTACTCGTATGTACCAGCGTCGTCGAAATTACAGATGCTTACACGTTTACCGAAGTCATGTTCAATACATATTCCTTTCACACCGACCGCTGGAAGGTCCAAGTCGTAAGAGTCACTTCACACTGGACTCTGTCAGTCTGGTGCGCACTCGGCTTGAGCCTGCCGCCTATCTTACGGTTATACCCGATCTGTCTTACGGGAACTTGATAGGAGGAAGGCGATGGGCATCCCTCACTTCCTCTCTACCCGTTTGTGAGGCTGGTCGCGATGGGATTCCTAAAAGGTTTGGCACACTGTCCAGGCTGTGCAAGCGCCTTTCCGGAGATCGTGTTCTCTTCCCGCCTTTCTGAAGGTGCTGTTTCTATACATCAAATGAGCCACCTTGGCAGTCCAGCCCACACAAGTCCGAGCCTTTTTCCATTTTATCTCGTTGATAATAGTCTATGCGGATGCAGATTGATACATACGAGGATTATTTGCTGAGGCGTTCCAAGAGCAAATCACACCTGCTAGCAAGCTCTAGTGCAAGGGAAGGATTGTGCTAAAGCAAGTGCGTCTTCATTAGAAAGTGCATTGAGCAATTGAGCTGCCGTACGTCAAGGTCTCGTATCTGAAACGATTGGGTTGAGTCTCCGTAAAAAGGATGTAGCCATCCAGCGCATGGCACGTGAGAATTACACTTTGGACGAACGACAAACAACAATGTGCGATAGAATGGCTTGTATGATTTTAGAATAAGTAATACAATGAAGACTATTTGGAAACACCCAATTCGGATCGTTTCCACTGTACTGTCATCGTCCTCTGGGAGAGGAGAGATAGCTATTCTCGACCGTACTTCCAGAGCTACCGCGCTGTAATATGATGAATGAGCCTCGTACGGCAAGTGGACCAAACTAAGAACTCGGCATTATCAAGGAGGCTTACCGAAGTGACCGATTCATGGACTGTCACGTCGGAATATCTCGACCATAGACGCGCGAAGACCCACTGCCTTGATCCCAGCCGGCGCTCGATCGCGCAGATATGAGACTCTGAAAAGTGAGACTCGCGCTCAACGGTAACGTTCCATCCGCTTTCCGTCAAGGTCGCGAATATGTGATTCGCTGCTTCCAGATGCATCTGAAGGTGAGGCAGTTGTAGGATGATCTCCTGTGTGAGAGCCTCATGTGACCAATCGAAGGCCTCTAGATAGAGTCGTTTGCGTGCGGGATACTCGATCGGATCATCTATAGGTGCCATCGTCCTGAGGGTGTTCTTGAATGTGTACGAATCGTCGTGGGTGGAAAAAGGGATGTTATGCAAAACCGTTGACGCTACGTAATTTGATCAGGAGATGGCGGCTTCAGCAATTCAAGATACATGAGCTGACTTATATACCTCAAAGGTCACAGCCCTGCAAAGTGTCACTCACATCGCGCAAGAGTAATGACAGGGAGTATATCGTCTCTCGCGCAATGCACCGCCGAGAAGAGGGAAGTCGTGCTGCACTGCAAAGCATCCCACCCAAGTTGCGCGAGAGTATCGAAAGGACGAAGATCGTCTGTATAGACATGCACCGCCCACAGGAGGGAAGGCGTGCTGCGCCGCGTTTCAAAGGGTCTTTAAAGCTGAACCCACCCTTTACACGTCGTACCAAGTCCTGAACAAAGACTTATATGGAACTAGAATGCCAATTCAAAGGACATCTTTCCGCTACGAGCAGCGTATGTATACGGAGGAATCAGCTCGGAATCCTTTCCTGATGTTGAAGTATGCCCGATTCCGTGCCATTGTATCTCCTCTACTGAAACACTCGGCGACCGACTTCGTCCAGGTATCAGATTCGTTGGGTGTTCACTTGTATGTGAGGGTCATGGAAAGTAGATTTGTCCGACTGTGTCGCGCGGGCAAGTGGTCTTTCCCGCTATGTCTGTTGGCACCGCCGTTGCTGAGGGATCTAGCACAAGCCATGTACTCTTGTTACTCAGGACAGAGGTGAAGATGGTTACTGAAGTGGAAGACGAAGGGTAACTAATCCTGAGAAAGTCTTGCACTCAGCAGCTTCGGAATTATCGTATATCAAAGGGTGAATCATAAGTCATGAGGGGTATCACAAAGGGAAAGATGCCGGCTATATAAACCTGTTGAGAATGGGTAGTGTCCCTAAGGAGACAGAAGTCTTCTTAGGGGCAGTGAAGTAAGTGAAGCATCTGCAGGAATCGCACAAGAGCAGAGGTGCAGAAGTGCAGAAGTGCAGAAGTGCAGAAGTGCAGAAGTGCAGAAGTGCAGAAGTGCAGAAGTGCAGAAGTGCA
>JAKLLX010000117.1:0-58677 GCA_022813745.1 Naganishia kalamii | reverse complement strand
TTCGCGCTTCTCTTTGGCAGCGAAGATAGAACAGAGTTGGCATTATAGCGAGCACAGAGTTGGCGGATAGGACTGGACAGACGGCGGAGGCAATAGCGAGATGGATAATGAAGCTACGGAGTCCGTTCAGGACGGATAATGATCGGAGAAGTCCGCTCAAGCTATGGCCAAACAGGGATAACTCGATGCCGTTCATGACACAGGCCCCATCGCGTCAATGCAGCTTTGATCTGATCCATCTTTGCTGGTCTCACTCCGTTCATCAATAAGGCCATCTGGAGCAGACTACCGGAGGAAGAGGGCGAACACAACCCCATACGAGATGATCGGCTCGATACGAGAACCCAAACACAGACGGACGGACACGCGGACAGACTTGCACAAACGAACATAGGCGGACAGACGGATAAGACTTTGTGTTGTGTTTTGTGTCAAAGGCCAGCTCCCCCAGCAGCCCTTGAAGAACTCCCTTTCGCCCCCGCTTTGCAACGTCCATATAGCCTAGCCAGATTGTACCCTTTTGCAAAAGCCTTGCATTTCACCTTACAGATCAACCATCACACTCAGTCGCAACCACCTCCTTTACCTCCTCCTTCTATCCGTCTACTCTCACTCTGTCGCACCCATCCATTGTTGTACCATAGTTTAAAACACCAAACGCACCAAAAATAGTCTCGCCTACGCTCTCAGATTCGATCTTTAGTGTTTCGCTACACCTGTACAAGAATACCCCTCGTGTACGTTCGATATGACATCTCGTGACTTCTTTGCTGAACAGAAAACAGACACTTTTGTGTTTCAACACAACTCCTTGTGTTAACACAAACATTTGTGTTCAAAAGCGCGATACTTTTCGGAACACCAGTGTTTGTGTTACTCCGTGCTCCCCTAGGAAGACTCGCCACAGCCCTAGGAAGCCGAACAGGTACATATAGGCAGCTAAGTCGTACCCATTCTTGCCCCAATGCTTTTATGCATTGCGCTTGGTCACACCTTCTATCCCTCCATATCCCTTTCTCCCGTTCCTATACCCCTTGTTATCTTTTCTTATCCTTTCCCTATAGATCTGTTCCTATCCTGTCGATCAAGTTATCGACCCAGTACATTTGAAACGATCGTAAACCTAACATCAGTCGACGGACCCCACAAACGAACTCGCTCTGTATCCATCGGTAGATAGTCACATTCATATTCTATCGTATACAATGTAGCTAGTCTCTCACACCTTTCCGAAGCTATGCTCTTGTGACATCACGCTTGACCTCCCCTTCTTTCCTTCTCCCCCCTATCCTCTTCCATCTCTCTTTATCAAGCGCCCTTGTCTAGCTAACTGTTCCTTGTCCTTATACTAGGTAGCAACCCCGTGAACTCAATACCTATCGACTGGACCCATCGCAAGGACTGATACCGTAGCAACATCCATAGTCTCGCACCTATGGGACGGTATACAACGTTTTCCGGCTCTTACAGTTAATGCTCACTGGTTGCATCACCAACTGATATCTTTCTCTACAGTGCCCGATTTGGCAGATCTCAGCCCGATCACTCCCCGGATTGCACGACGAAGAGCTCGTCAATGAGCTCCGTAGGCTTTGAAGAAGGGGGCCGATGTGATGTGCGTTGCCCCCCAAGCAGATTCAGGAACGAGATGAAGTAGGATCAGGGCAGCGGATGGTGGAAGAGCATATTGTAAAATATGGCAGTCTGACTTTGTAACTGTGCAGATCGGTCGACGACATCGAGACTTCAAGCGATGTGATAGTGTAAAGCATACAGACAGTATACAGACAGTCAGAGCTGTCAGACAGCATAGCTGACAGCAGACAGGTCGATTCGGTATCGCCGGACCGACCTTTTCGGGCGACCGAGAGTACCGAGAGTCGGGCGGTTCCTTAAGGTGGAGGTCGCGGTATTGCGCAATCGAATCGACGCTACAATTTCGGGGACAACCAATGACTGGCGGGAGGATGGTGAGGTGGTAGTCTTGTTCAGTATTCCTCTATTGCGTTCAGTCAGTCCTCTTCATTGTCTGCTCAGATTCTCATTCTGATCACGCATCTTGCATGCCTCCCCGTTTAGCAGCGCGTCTTTTCACCGGTATCTGCCAATCCAGCATCCACCGACGTCCTACAATGACCGCAGCCGTCTCCTCCTTTGCGGGACAACAAACCGCTCAACCAAACGGCACCACCACCACCTCGGTCGAAGCGTCCGCCAAGGCTCCTCCTGCCGCATCCAACGGTCTCGCGTCCATCGCCAGCGCCGGCGCGAAGACCACCGCCCTCGGCAAGGCAAACATCAAGCAAAGCTCCAAGCTCGTCGCCGGAAACGCCGACAAGCTCGATGTCTGGTCCATCTTCACGCCCGCCAACATGCCGCCCGACGCAATCAACCTCGGCCAGGGGTTCATGAACTGGAAGCCGCCCCAGTGGGTCCGGGATGCGAGTCAGGAAGCGATGAACAGCGATGTGATGAGCAACCATTACTCGCACCCGCGCGGTCGACCGAGGTTGCTCAACGCCATCTCGAAGCACTACTCGCCGCAGTTCCAGAACTTGGTGGAAGAAGGCCGACAACTCAAACCGGAGGAAATCGTCGTCACCGCCGGCGCCAACGAAGGCATGTTCGCCGCCCTCCTCGCATTCCTCGAACAAGGCGACGAAGTGATCTGCATTGAACCCTTCTTCGACCAATACCTCGCCAGCATCATCTTCAACGGCGGCAAACCCGTCTACGTGCCGCTTCATCCTCCGCAGGCGACCGAGGGCAAGACCAAGGGGTCGGACTGGAAGCTTGATCTCGAGGAGTTTGAGAGGGCGTTTACGGATAGGACAAAGGTCGTCATCATCAACACGCCGCATAACCCGTCAGGAAAGTGCTTTACGAAGGAGGAACTGCAGGGATTGGCGGATATCTGCACAAAGCATAATGTGCTGGTTCTCGCGGATGAAGTGGTAAGCACTGTGCTCCTGTGTGGTGAATGGCCGTTGCTAACTGCCTTCGTGATAGTACGACTGTCTTACCTACGACGGCACGGAACATGTCCGAATCGCTGCCCTGCCAGGCATGTGGGACCGAACCTTGACCGTCGGATCAGCAGGAAAGTCCTTCGCCGCAACAGGTTGGCGTGTCGGTGAGTCTCGCAACAACCCAGCCCAAGATCATCACGCTAATCACGCCGCTTCAGGATGGCTCATCGGCCCTCCCGAGCTCACCCTCGCCACCCTCCAAGCCTCTACCCGAATCATCTTCTGCACCAACTCACCGCTGCAAGAAGCCGTCGCGGCAGGCCTCGAAAAAGCCGAAGAACACAACTTCTTCCCGGACCAGATCCGCGCGTACACCGAGCGCCGGGATACCCTGACCAAGTACTTTGATGAGCTTGGGTTGAGCTATACCGTTCCGGAGGGAAGTTACTTTGTGCTGGTGAATATCGAAAAGATCAAGCCGCCGAAGGATTATGATTTCCCCGCGGTGGTGAAGGGTCGTGGGGCGGACTTTGAGTGAGTGATTCGAGGGGAATTCGGTGGCAAGGGCAGGATGCTGATCTGAGAGTGATTTCTCGTAGGAAATGCTGGTTCATGGCGCAGGAGCTCAAGGTGGTGGCTATTCCCCCATCCGAGGTGCGAACAAAGTCAATCCCCGTGGATGCCCATGCTGAATGCCCCTATGCATAGTTCTACTGCCAGGAACACGTCCACATCGGAGAAAAGTTTGCGCGATTCGCCTTCGTGAGTATCCGGCACTGCAGATGTCGCAAAGCCCCTGACAGTCATTTATGTTCTCCTTCGCAGTGCAAGGACCTGGACACGCTGAACAATGCCGGCCAACGACTGCTGCGGCTGAAGGATTTCATGTAAAGCGGTGGACCAGAAAGCCAAGTTGCAAGTTGGCAGCTCAGTCAGGGATGATCATCACTTCCATTCGAGGGGCAGTAGTGTAGATTCCGGTCTTACAGGACTGCAGATGAGAGGAACCACGACAACTGTTGTACAATATAAACGCGTAAAGTTCGCGGGACATGAGTATGCAACGCTGCCTGGAAAGAGCGAAATGTGTCCAAACTTGACCTTATCATCATGCATCTGATCCCTTGAGACTGGCGTCTATGACCGCCACGTCCAGTGCTAGTCTCGCCGTACATGCTCATCACGAAGTCACGACACGGCATAGATGATCGCTCAACCAAAGCCAACGGCGATCGGGAACGCGCGCTCGGTCGTGTTTCACCTGTCTCGCATCAGCTCTGTCTTCCTTCTTTTGATTGATGAGGCGATAGGAGGTGCGCATTGATGAGCCGCATTTCTTGGTCTTGCAACGACTACTGAGCTGAAGCATCGGACCACATCGACGACTCCATCGCTCGGAATCTGCGATCCGGCTACTCAGTTCAACAACGCGCCGCAAACAGTACCTTGGCGGTTCTGCAGCAGCGATCCGGACTTACAACTGGATTCAGCCTCAACCCTTGGAAGGATCGTCAATCAGGAACAAATTAGAAGGTCTTCCGGTGCTGTGACGGAGGATGTCGTCCTTCCGTTCAGGTATGTCACCGCAATCATACCGTAGACTCGTTAGAGTTTGCATCGCGGGCTGGTACTGATCGTTTGCTGTTCTCTACAGGACTCCCCACTCCCACGGAGAACTGGGATGACGACTTTGACTTTGATCCATCCCCAGTACCTCCGCCATCGTCGACGTCCTCCCGCACTACGTCGAGCTCTCACCCGAAGCTCCTCGATCTCGTGCAACATGAAGAGGAGTCCTCCAACGGACACGGAGGGAAAGGAGGGAATCAGCCGAGAGTCGTCGAGTCTTGGGACGATGACTTCGATTATGATCCGATGGATTGGACGAAAAGTATCAAGGGTCTCCCCGCGGCGGATTCCGGAGCTGGTTTCGCATCACCATATACGACATCAAAGCATCCCCGGACGGCAACAGATATCAGCCAAACGACCATGCTATCGCAACCTCTTGCGGGACGATCAACCTCCTCTCTCGTGTCCGACAAGACGACTAGCCGCATACCGCAGGAAGGGGCAGCTCATCAACGGTCTTTCTCGTCCATGGCTTCACAGTCAACAGCGCACTCGGAAAGACGGGACCGCAAACGGAGCTCAAGATTTCCCTCCCAAGCCTCAAGCGCGAGTTTAAGGACCGAAGAACAGTCCCAATCGATCGCTGTCGCCGCAACGTCGCCCAATCTTGTCTACGCTGATGACAGAGGGCAGAGCTTCGATCTCAGCCGCCACAGCCTAGACTCGAAAGCGTCCTCAACTCGAAAATTGCGGAAAACCAGAGGTCTTGTGGACGAAGCAACAGAGGGAACATTCAGAGAGAGGGTGGCGAGTATCAAACGGCGAATATCTGGAAGTCTGTCGACCGGTCCTTCAACTGTCTCGAATTCAAGCAAATCCAGAGCGGGTGATATGCCACCGCCTCCGGTCCCGGCTTCGGCGTCTCGTACTTCAAGTCTGGCGAATGCACTGCCAACGTTGAAAAATATAACTGCTGGACTCCCACGCTCTTCGGTCGAATTTCAAGATCCGCCGGGCGCCCTTGGATTGAAGACGACTCGTCGTCCGAGTCACCGTGAAACAGACCCTGCGGCCATTCAGGGCTCGCCGACACCTACCAGCCATGACGCGAGAGCCAGTCTCAACGGGGGACAACAGTCACGTAGCATCAGCGGCATCGCGTCTTCCGAATCTGACTCTTCGGTCCCGATGTCGAACTCTTCCGCATTTCCCGCGGATGTCGCAATCCAGGCGACAGCCGTTTCCCCGACTTTGCCTTCCGACATGGGTTCGGTGTCTTCGTTTCCCTCGCCGAGTCCTTCGGTCACGTCGCTCGCTTCGCACGCGGGAGGATATGGGTTTCATCTACCGTCGCCTGCCGCTGGGTCGGCGTATAATATGTTTGCGGGACAGGATTCTTCCAGTCAACGTCGTCAGGTTTCGGATTCATCGGCCACTTCGGGGAACGGAACCACTACACCAGTGTCGGAACGAGGAGTGACCTTTGACGATGATGGAAGTACGCCGAAGGCGAGGAAGGTTTTAGCGAGGCCGTCCGAACGCAGAGTCTCGCGGCCATCGCTTCGTAGCAACCCTTCGACCGCTTCGACCTCGCTCAATGTGCCTTCCATGTCGAGTCTGGAACAGTCCGTTAAACCGAATCAGAAACTTGACGCAAGAACGGGATACAAAGCGGATGAGAAAGCCTTGTCGAACTTTCGCTTCGGAGACAAGACGACCGCACCGTCATCTTCAACATTACCCGCGCTTCCTGAAGCCTCCCGCCGGCCGACGTCCGCCACGTCATCGGCGACCGCACCCACCAGCCAAGGGGGGCCTGGCAAGACCCGGCTGACGTTGCGCAGGATCGGAAGTATCAGTCGCCGGCATAGCAGGCGGATCAGTGATGGCTGGAGAGCTGTCAGCGGGCAGTCTTCGAGTCCTGCGAAGATCCAGTCGTCAAGGCCGGATTCGGGGAGTACGCCTTCTGTCGAAGTAGTCGCGGAGCGGGAGCCAGACGATAGCCGACGGTCTGTAACAGTCGTCCGGCAATCCTCCGGCAGTAAGGCTGGAACTTCAGCTGGACGATCAACTCCCGGCATTCCACTGAAGTCTCCAGCATTCGGCAAGAATACAGCAACGCCTCCTCGTCCGAAAATGTTGTCGCCAACGAGCCTGCTCCCTGCCTTACATCCCAGCGCAACCAATGCGGTGATGCCGCTCACGCCCACAGCAATGCGGAGTCTTAGTCAGAACGATTCGCCATCAACGCTCAAGGTCAACACTACTGTCACCAGTGGGTCACCGGGCGGGAATGCCGAAATTCGTCCGGCAACTCAACCGAGGCGGAATTCCTTGGGGGACCTGAAGATCCCCAGTCGGGTCGTCAGCGCACAGAAAGGCCTGAAAGAGGAGATTGGAGCGATGAAGCAGTTCGCCGCTGGCGTGCAAGGTATGTGCGTGGTCATGAAGTCAGACCTATTGCTAACGATCTTTACATGGTGTTACAGACCTCAAAGCGTTGATGGCACAGCGCACCATCCTACAAGCGAAACAAGAACGGCTCGGGATCGCCGACCCCTCCCTCGATTCCGAATACTCGCAATGGTGGTCGCTGGCGGATCTCTTAATCCAGCTGGGCGAAACCGGAAGCCTCGACGGCAACTCGAGCGGCGGATTGACAGGCGTCGAGGGCAACGCCGATCTCCGTCGAGAGAGGCGAATCACCTTGGCGGCCGATACTGTTTTACCGCCTAGTCATCTCTCGCGGCTCGCCAACGAGGAAGAGACTTCTCTGGGAAGCGGAAGCCGGACCTCGCTTTCAGAGTCGACGGATCTCGGTGTCTCCCCGTTCACGGCCGGAAACGGTCGGATCAGCAGCCTCTGGCGAGCCTCGACCGGTCGAACGGACTTTTCCTCGGCGCAGCTGGAGCAGCTGCGTGTTATCTTGGACAAACCGCGGGCACCTGGGCTAGCGACGATTCCGGATAACAGTGGACTGATGAAGACGATTCCACTTCCCATCTCGGAGCCGGAGACGCCTATTCTGAGCAGCACGCCACCGGCTCATGCGTCGGTTGAAGGCCTGCCGCGATCTAGAACCGCGGCGAATGCAAGTCAGTACGCTCTCGGTGTCCGGCCGTCGATGGATACCTCTCGTCCGACTGCAGGGGAACGCAAGTCGAGCAGATCGACCATGGGCACGCTCCGCGACTTCTGGCGCGGCACTGGTGGGTCACAAAGCGGTACGCCACGGATGGTTTCCGGGAAACAGCCGAGGCCGTCGTTGGGATCTATCTTCCGGAGGAGTTCGCAAAAGGTGCCTTCGCCGTTACAAGTGCTGGAAGCGGACCGCAGGAGCGGGAATGATATGAAGCAGCCGAGCACGAACGCGTTGTCGAAGACTACCACCACGGACGACGATAGCCAAACTTCCAGCATCAGCGACTGGGATACTCCTCCGCCGGAGACCAAGCCGTCCGCAAGGACTGGTACAGCTCATACGCCGATGACGGGCAAGCCGCCGCCAGGAGACGACGTCACGATCACGCGCTCGGATTCCCGGAAGATGCTCGCCGTACTCGGGCGGGGCCATTCGCCCTCGGTCGGCGACAAGAGCACCACCCCTATCCGGCCCGACTTCCAGATCCCGGCGTTCGCAACTTCTCCGCCTGGGGTATCTCGCGAGCTGGACTCGGGCGATGTGCGGATCCCGTTGGCGTTGACGCCGGCGAGTTTGCCCGCGTTGGTGGACAAGTTGCGGGATGTGACGGAGCATTGTAGGGTGTTTGTCGATACGGCTAGTGAGCGGTTGAAGGGTTAGGTTGAGGTAGCGTAGCTAGATGCTTTAGATTCGTTGATGGTGATGCATACGTTCTCTGATGATGAGCTTTACCAGCGACTCATAAATTCATAAACCCATGGAGGAATGGAGGAAATGGAGGACATGGTTCTGGGTACCGGGGGCACCGTCTTACTCTGAGGTGGAGGTCACGTTATCTTCCCCGGACTCCCCACACTTGGTCACCCCTCCCTATCGCGTATGAATACTGACATCAGACATCCTTTGAGCGCTTGGATCACTCGAGGGATACGGTCGAGCCATTCGCCATTGGCATTCAGTACCGCACCGCACCTTGACTCGCTCCGAATTACCAGGACGGACGCCAAGTAACGTTTCGCCGTTCAGTATGATGACGCCATCACCTTCCGGCGATCTCGCCACACCGCTTCTTACGACCGTGACGAACGACGCAACATCTGCTGAACCAATGCGACATTCATTCGGTGTGCAGAGTATCAACTCTAGCGTTGCCTTCTCCGACATGACCTCGGAATCACCAGAAGAAACCGCGGCAAAGGACGAGATTGAGAGGAATGAAGAGGAAGGGCGGAAGTTGGAGGATGCCTTGCGCGCTGCGATGATGATGTCCGGTGAACTCAAAGAGGAGGATCAAGTCATCACGATGCCCCTTTCAGAAGAAGCTCCATCTGGATCACACCTTTCGCCACATCCCACCGCGCCATCACAGCCCCACACCACATTCGACCCTTCCTCACGATCAGCATCCCCATCAACATCCTCCATATCGCTTTCCCTGTCAACACCTGCCTCGCCAGTGTCAATGTCCTCCATACCGGCCTCGATGTCTCTCTCGATGGACCTCGATATGGATACCGATAGCAGTACTTCATGGTCACTGCACGAATCGTCCGCGGAAAGCCGGTCTGGTTCCCCGTTATCTGTACGGAACCGGAGGACGGGCGTTGGCACCGCAAATCAAGGGGAAAGCTTCACCTCTGGAATGGCGGATTCAGCGTCGATGGGAACCTCTCGTCCGACCCTGCCATACGCAATCAGTAGACGAAACACTGCCACGATCCCCCGCATCATCCGCACCTCCTCCGCCACTCGCGCTCAACCGGACGTCGGCATGCAATCAAGCGGGACCCACGCGGGATCATTCCAGAGCGACGTCACGGCGCGGGACACGCATTCCCGTTCGCATTGGGCCGTGCAAGAGTCTGCCGAGCGGCAGCGGTATCAGGGGGATCTGTTTGAGTTGGTGTTGCCGGTGTTGGATCTGCCCGGGGCGTCGACGACGTCCACGGGGGGGATAGGACGGGCGGTTACGACTCAGGAAATGGCGGGATCGCGGGATCCAGGACCAACTGCGTCGAGGAAAGGTGCTATCCCAGACATGGGACAAGCCGACACAACCTCCGGCGTGCTCAATATCGTCCTCTGCGGCACTAACCGCACGACCAACAACTTCCTCCGGGAAATCACGCAAGACCCACGCTTCGATATCTACAAGCTTCCCGCCTCTCCAAGGCCCGGTCAACCCGCACCGCAACGAGGAGGAAGAACAGCAAGGACGAGTAACCGGTCGAATGTGGCCGACGGGAAGGATGCGTCGTATACTGTTGGTCTGTATACTGCGGGTGGGCAGGGGGAGAAGAGGCTGGTGGCGAGGATCAGGGTTTTCGGAAAGGGTCAGCAGGGAAATCTTGAACGCGTGCGTATCCCCGTTACGCAGAGCGTTTAAAGAAGATACGCGTCTGATATACCATGATGTTCTCCGATTTCAGGCGCTGTCCCACATCAAGCAGACCTATACACGCCTCGACTCGCTTCTACGCCCTCCGACCACAGCGGAAGAAGACGATGAAAGTCTTGGTTCGAGCGACATGTACGGCCTTGTCGAGTCATGGGTATGGGGCCGAGCCGATGCAACGGGCGGCACGACGAACGCACCGGAGGCGGAGTGGTGCGAGCTTGCGGTGTTGACGGGCGATGGTCGACACCTCCTTGGTCAAGGTGAGCAATGGCAATGAGGGAATTGGGCTCTATGCTGATGTGAGAACTGCTTATGTAGAACGCGCAATGATGGAAGAACTAGTCGCCATGGTTCCGACAATTTGTCATCCCGACGACCTCGGCTCCCTCCTTTCACTGGCATGCGGATTCGACTTTTACGCACCAGACATACAAGCTTCCGCGTCTATGGAACACGCCCGACCCAGTGGCGACTCTAGTACTCACCGGTTATTGGACTTGCTTATGAAAATCAGCGGGGAAGGAGTCACGGCTTCGCGGGCACATCGACAACTGCGCAAGTCTGGCGTGCGGGCTTTCTTACAATGGCGCTCTGCAAACCCGGAGCGAAGTCGTCACGCAAGTACCGTCCTCGGCTCCCGCCTCGCCGAGTCCAGTAATACTGCTTCCCGGACGGGCGAGGCATCCGCTTCTCTGGCGAGTCGACGGCTGAGCGCATCAGCTCCGACGGATTTACGTCCCGGGCCCACGCTCGCTCGGGCTCGAGCATCGAACGAGGGTCATCCGGGCGACTGGGAAGCGGGCCTTAGTCGTCGTGCGGCGTTGCGTCGCGAGATCACGACGGAACGCATACCGAAGCCCCAATCCAAGGAACACTTACCAGCGAAGGAAGAGAAGCCAAATCCTCACGAGAGCTCTGGATTCTTTGACGACCGTTGCCTTGGCAGGGGCTACCGTCGATCCGGCCTCGGCGTGACAGAGGGTCTCAGGGCGGGATGGAGTATCGTAAAAGCGTTGGTCTATCCGTTACGGATGGCGCAAGCGGTTCTTCTTCCGGAGACGCTGACGACTGGAAAGGGGATCGGTGGGTGGGGGTGGTTCAAGGTTGCTTGTTTGGGGGCTGTTGTCGGGTTGGCAGGGTTGTATTTTGCAAAGCGGTGATCACTGTTGAGAAATTGTATGGTTTGATTTCCGTCTTTGTAGCCATCTAGTATTGTTGTTCCGTAGTTGTATCCCAGTCTACTCCGTGTATCCAGATCTGTAATGACTATGCGATGGACCACTTGAACCCAAAGCCGACGCCAAGATGACCGCCCGACATTTGCCACCCTTGGCCGTTTGTTTACTTTGTGATTGAGCGGCCAGTCTCGCGTCACGGCGTCGGCATAAAATGTCTTTGACTCTCGCCATCGATCGATAAGAAGGCAGAGTTGCTATCTAATCAGTCACCACCATTCCTTCTCCCTTTAACAACCTCATACCATCCTTTACCATGGCCAGTCCGCGAATACCCAACCACCCAACAGATCCGCCACACCCGGACCTTCTCTTCCCCGACCTGCCCGATATCGAAGAAGACCTCCCGCTCTTCGCGCCCGTCGCATCCACCTCCCAACAAGGCGCAAGCCAATGGTCTATCGATCAGGCGGGCGGGGACATCGTCCGGCCGAGGGATAGGGGCAAGGGAAAGCTGGTAGATTTTGAGCCGGTAGACGACGAGACGCGGCGGAATGCTTCTGAAACCACGAGTCGAGCGGCGCTCGGGAGAATACTGGATGGATCTGCAGAGCCTTTGGTCAGTCCTTTGGGCGCAAAGGCGATTGCGAGTGTCACTGGGGCGGTCATGACCAGTCTTCTCAGTATGTTGCGGATTATATCACTCTTACTCAGCTGACAACTAATCCTCTCTCGCAGTGACACCATTCGACGTCCTGAAAACACGACTACAAACGCACCGTCCAAGCTCTGTGCCGAGTGCACAACCCAACATCGTATGCTGCCAAACAGGAATCATACCCGAAATCGGACGATCAGGCGCTCAAAGCACTACGATCACTTCCATGTCCGCAATCACCCAAGCCGGACGATCAAGTACGACCGGGATGACCTGTCTCTCCTCCTCTGGCGAATCGACGGCAGCAACAATGACAGCCCAAACCGCTCAACGCTTCTTTCCCCTCACATCGTCTTTCTCCGGCGCATCATCCGCTACAGTAAACGCTGGGGCAGGAACGATGTTCGCCCCGCCGCCGCCAGAAGGATGTCTTCACCCCTCCAAATGGGCCGGTATTTGGGGAGAGACCATGACCCTGGACGAGGCGCAGAGCTTGTTGTCAAAGGGTGCGGAGACGGGACGGGTGCCGCAGAATGGGTTCTGGCAGGAGGTTGGGGTTGTGTTGAAGGATACGGGGTACAAGGGCTTGTGGAGGGGGACTGGGACCGCATTGTGAGTGCGATAGCTTGGTCGTTGCGTGTGAAGGCTGGCTTATGTCTCGCCGTGCACTCAGGGTCATGTCAATACCGTCGGCGGCTATCTATATGATCGGATACGAGCATCTCCTGTCGCTCATGAGCGCTCCGCGGGGGACATCATACCTCGCTTCCAGCATATCAAATCCAAACGCCAACCTCCCCGATACGGCCAACATCCCAAGCTCAACATCACAGCCCTACCTCACACCAACACCCTTCATCGCCGGCTGTATCGCCCGCACCATCTCGGCAACCGTCATCTCCCCCATGGAGCTCTTCCGCACGCGACTCCAAGCGCTGCCGGGCCCGGGAGAGGAGCGTCCGACGTACAAGAATACGGCGGCGAGTATTGCGGGCATGATGAAGCAGCGCGGGGTGACCAGTCTGTGGCGCGGGTTGGGACCGACGCTGTGGCGGGATGTGCCTTTCTCCGGTGAGTCTCCACGCTTCCCGTTGCGAGTCGGTATTGACGAAACGTTCATTTAGGCCTGTACTGGGCGGGATTCGAATCGACCAAAAAATACCTGACGGAATCGCAAACGCTGCGTCCGGGGCTGACGATGACCTTTATCTCGGGCGCCCTTTCCGGCACCGTCGCATCCATCTTCACCGCGCCCTTTGACGTCCTCAAAACCCGCCGCCAAGTATTCACCCCGGCCCCGACGTGCTCTCCACAGGCGCTGAACCACCCGGCGAGCACGCTCCCGCTGCTGATGCACGTCGTGCGGACGGAAGGGTGGCGCGCGTTGTTTGCGGGTGTCGTACCGAGGACGGCGAAAGTGGCGCCGGCGTGTGGGATGATGATTGGGTGTTATGAGGGCGTCGGCAAGTTGTTGGGTGGTCAGGCGGGGAGTAGGATGTAGATAGGGATAAGAGGATAGTATAGAATAGAATAGACATCTTGGCGCAAGACGCTGTGTATAATCCCATTGCCATGTGTTCCGGTGATTCCCCTACTCTCTAGAATGTGAACAAGTGCTTACTAGCCTCAGCTTCAACACACAGTATCCTAGCCCCTATCCCTCGAGAATACACGTATTACCCCCTGCCGCTTAAGTAATCCCAGGATGACGCTGCCAAGGTGCGCCCGCTACCAGTCCCTCCCTGGGTGTTTTGTTTACAATCATGCGCTTTCATGTTGTCGGTTTCGGTCACTTTCGGCGGTGGTGATTCACTAAACAGAGGTGGAATCCTGTCTTGTTGGTGTCAAACATAACTGGTACACTGCACAGACAGCGAGGCAAGACGTCTACAGTTGGCACAAGCCGGGATCCCGTTATCGACTGCGTCGAAGCATCCCCATCGCAGCATTTCAGGCCCAACGGCGTGTGTTGTTTTTGTGTCGACGCTTCATCGGAGGATCAAAAACACAGGTTCGTCCACTGCTCTTGCTCTACCTACTCTGAACATCACACTGACCTTCCTTTACCCCTGTCCTGCCCATTCCAAAACTACCATTCTCAACTCCAATCCTCTTGCCACTGTCAACACCGCAGCAAATACCAAAAAGCGCAGCGATCACACCAGCGGCACCTCCATTGCTCGAGCAATGACACAGGACCCAACGCTCTCGTCGCAAACGCCAACACTACCCCTTTCCACGATCGACCCTAATCAACACACCGTATCTCGAGACTGGACCGCGACAAAAACGCTTCCGGAATCATCGCACGGGACAGCATCATACCATTCCCGAAACGGACACAAGGGACCGAGATCGACTACACCTCCACTCCACCCTACGGATATCGGGCACCCAATGTCGGCGTTACTAGAGGAAGACGATCTCCTCTTCGAGGTGGATTTCGATACTGAAACTCTCGATCAGCTACACAGCGTCTACGAAAAAGACAGGTTTCCATCAGATGAGCGGGTCGAGCAGTTGGCGAGCGACGCGGCGAGGCGGATGGAGAGTACGGATGAGGGTGCGAGTGCGGTCGATGCGGGGGAGTTGCAGAGAAGGGTTAGGGAGTGGTTCAGTAAAGAGCGGACAAAGGATGCGAAGAACGGCAAGGTGAGTTGCGTCGAGTCTCGTTGGCGACGCCTGGCTCATTGGGCTGTCAACAGCCGCTGCCAACACCGGGGACCATGTCACCGACACACAACTCGTTTGGAAACGCCGGTGGCGTAAACAACTCCAACCGTCTCCCGATGCCCCCCGCGTTCGGCAACCTCGGACTGCGGAACGGCAACCTCGAATCTCCCTCCGCCGGTACAAGCACACGCAACGGCGCCCACAGCTTCCCCGCGGTTTCTCGTCAAGGTAACGCGGAAACACGGAACCCTGTGCAATCAGCAAATAACGAAAGCGACGACGTCGCCATCGATCCGGACCTCGCGGGCCTTCCGCCCGTCCCGACGCACTGGTCCGTCCCGATATCGCCTTCCCGTGACGCCGCGCGAATCCTCGATTTCAACCCGGGCCAGCAGATGGAGAACAGCGAGATCATGGTCGATCCGAACTTGATGGACCTATCTTCCGCAACAGCAGAAAACAATCCCGGCGTCTTATCACCCACGACGACGATATTGACGGCCATCGCTGCCGCGCGGGGCGAGGATCTTTCGGAAAACTATACGAACGGGGATCGCCTCGCGTTGAGTCTCGGCGCGGCGTTTGAGCAGCGGGATGGGCAGAAGGCGCAGGGGAATGGGTTTGATGGCGTGCATGCGGATTTGGGTGTGGACGAGGAGGGCAAGACACAGGTCGAGTCGCAGGGGACGAATGAGAAGCCGGAGATTGATCTCGTTGCTTGGTGAGTCTGTTGACATTTGCGTTCGCGGAATGGCGATTGATCTCCCGGGTCTTTAGGTTGCGCAAATCCTACAGCTTTGTGCCACCGCCGTACGGGGACAAGCCGACGCCGACTGTCCTGCGGGAAGACCTGTACACCCAGATGGCACGAGACCTTCCGTCCTCGTGTCCGCTGCCGTCAAAGGATCAAGTTGCGGCTCTGGTCGTGAAAGCCTTTCCGAAAGCATCATGGGAAAGCTCCGTCACCGAGGGTCCCGTCTACGCCGTTCGCGGACTGGCGAAAAAGGCCGGCAACGCGTCGAAACACCGTTATACGAAATCCTGCAACTTGTCGGAACTCGCAGAAGTCGCTCTCAACCGCGAGTTGACGGCATCGACCGAGGCGGAGAACGCGTCGACCGGAAACTATTCGCCGCCCGATTCCGCGAGTGTCTCGCTCGTGACTGGAACACCGAGGAGATCCGCGTTGGATGATCTTGCTCATGCTGCTGGTCTGGTAGAGCAGAGTCCGATGGACAATAACGGACCGCAGTATCCGACGCTGGAGGAAGCGGCGGCAGCGGCGAGAAATGAAGGTTTGGCGGTGAAGAAACGACGGATGACTGCTTCCAGCGGGATGATCATTCCCCCGCAAGTTGGGTTGCCAGACGATGCTGCCAGTAACTCGGATTGGCAGGCGACGGGATGGAGCACGTCCCAGGGGAATCCATATGCGCTTGGGTGGCCCCACGATACGACGTTGAACAGCGTGGTTGGCCAGTTTCACGGTGGGGAGGAACTGCCGGCGGTGCCGAGTGCGACCGTTCCTGCGCCGACGGCTGGACCGGTCAAGAGGAAGAGGGCGAGCACGAAGGGTAACAGCAAGCGTGGCCAGAATGGTGGTGAGTTGCGGGTCTCCCGAAATAGGGGAATGCTCTAATGCATCCAGTCATTTCAGCCGACGGACTGCACGCAGAGGGACAAGTCGACACGCGTGCATCCACTGCCCAAGCCGGGCCATCTAGCTCTCGTTCCAATTCAAAGGGCAAACAGAAGAAACCGATCTACACCAACCAGGCAAACGTATCGTCGACCGACCCAAACGTCAAGCACTACAAACCCAACTTTACATATCATGAACTGATCACGCACGAGATCAAGCGATCGGCGGACGGACGACTGCAGCTGAGCGAGATTTATCGGCGGATTTCGGAGCGGTATCCGTATTTCAAGCTCGGCGAACCAGGTTGGCAGAACAGTATCAGGCACAACCTGAGTTTGAAGTAGGTCCGGCTTGTTACCTTTTACATTTTGACCAGACTAACGTCCCACTCGTAGGAAATGCTTTGTCCGCGTCGACAGACCGTCCGACAACGCCGCCGACAAGGCCGGCAAGGGCGGCTGGTGGACGTACAACCCGGGCACAGACGCCGACGGCCGCCCCGGGCGCAAGGGGCTGAGCGGCAAGGGGACGGGCGAGTACCGCAAGGGGAGCACGCCGAGCGATATCGCCTCTCGCTCGGGCAGCCGGGAGCGGGAGATGGAGGCGGACGCGGTGCAGGCGCAGGGGAGGGAGATGCAGCTGCAGCTGCAGGGGCATGCGCAGCAGGAGCCGGGCGTGGATGGGACCGCGGAGGGGATCCGGGGGGAGGGGATGTTGCCGTATCCTGGGTTCGGGTTTGAGCAGGGGTTGCCGCAGATATAGCATGAGCCGCGCGCGGAGTTGTATGGTGCTAGGGATGGTGGGTGGTTGTTGATGAAGGATGGGATATAGACAAGATGTCGTTTGTGAGGCCACATCGCTTGCCTGGATGCACATTATAGGATCACCGACCGATACAAAGGATGTGAGAGATACAACAAAGTGAACAAGAAACACAAGCACAGTCGAACGGCATGACGAACACTTCACATCGCCGTATTGGCCCTCGGCGGATCCCCGGCATAATACGACCTTCGCAAATGCCTAAACTTTTTCAGACTGAGCATCGCGAGCACCTCTACGAAGCACAGCCAGTTA
Source organism: Naganishia kalamii (assembly GCA_022813745.1). NCBI lineage: Eukaryota > Fungi > Basidiomycota > Tremellomycetes > Filobasidiales > Filobasidiaceae > Naganishia > Naganishia kalamii. The sequence continues at coordinate 41,371 of JAKLLX010000117.1, read as the reverse complement.
TCAGTGAACCCGGTTAAGAGAATTTTTGGGTGGGTATGCGTACCCTTCTTGACGTGTTCCCCGAGCGCGAGGTTCTCTTCGATCAATTTGGGATCTTTGATGTCTGCTTTCTCTGCGGAGGGGAGGACGATCAGTCTTCCCGGACAAGGCAGAGGTGTGGAGAGGGGAATGGAGAAGAGACGTACTCTCGTACACTCGACGAAGGCGCTTGTTGAACTCATAACTCGGATCTGGGCTGGAGAAGCAGGAGGCGAAGCGTGAGCATGATGCAGGGTGAGCGGTGAGCGAGGGAAGGCCATACTAGTCTCTTCCCAATCTATGTAGCTACGAACAACTCATTAGCCGAGAGCGGTGTAAGAGGAGGGGTGACGGACCTCTTTGTATAGCCTGATGGCTCTCAGCCTTAGGTCTTGCGGAACGGCTCCTGGCATTGTTCAAGTGGTGGGGAGATTGAGTGGTAGAAGGTGAGTGAGGGGCTTATCGGGTATGAAGGTTGGAGTTGTTGCCTTCGAGATTGATACGGATATCTGGACGTGACACGGGCGCACCACTGATCGCCGTTGTTCATGTTGGTCTGACGTCATGAGTGGCGAATGCAGGTTCCATCTTCATGCAAAGACGACATTACACAGAAACCAAGAGTAGCCAGAGCGTAATACACCTGACGACAATGGCGATATCTATATCCTGTCACGGACACTGGCGAAAGAACGGAAATGGTTGACTGACCATCCACACCATGTTGATCGATACTGCCTTACGTAACCCTCCAGGCGCGCGCTTGCCCTCGGACGCGTCTCGTCTTTCCTCTTGTTCATTCTGCTGATACATCATCTACCTCTCTCCTTCTCTCTTGCTACCAGGATCAAGCGTTCATACTTGACCATAGCAACCGTCCAAGATGCCTCGAGAAATTATTTCATTGTCCGGTGAGTCCCCGAGGGAACAAGAGGGGGAAGGAAGGAGGCTAACATTTGTTGGGTGTTTTGTTTACGATAGTCGGCCAAGGTTTGTCTTTGTTGATGCAGGAGATGGAAAGGAGAGAGCTGATGTTGGGAACGTTGTCTCTTGCTTGTCTTTGCTTTGCGGATATACCGTCACGGACACCGTCTTCGTCATCGATTTTCGTGATTAGCCGGTAACCAGTTGGGTGTCGGTAAGCATTCGTGTGATCCTGGGTTCCAAGGGATTCGACTGATCTTCGTGTTGTCGTACAGCGTTCTGGGAGAATATCCTTCAGGTACATATAGCTGAGAGTGGCTGCAGCAATCATGGCTTACCGTTTGTGCATTCTTTGGCGGTGTTTAGGAACACGGTCTCGACAGTAAGCACCCTGCTCTCCCAGTCACGAACGCGTCTGACACGGCCCCTCCCGCGCAGAATCCGGCAAATACACCGGCACCGAAGCCCAAGCCCATGTCCAACTCGACCGACTCTCCGTCTACTTTGACGAAGTCGCCAACAAGAAATACGTCCCGCGTTCCATCCAAGTGGATTTGGAGCCGGCCGTGTTGGATAATGTCAAGAGCGGGAGCATGGGGAACTTGTTCAGGCCGGATACGTTTGTCAACGTACGTCCCTTCTCTCACCTCTATCGTCTTCATACTGATCGTCGAGGGGTGTACAGGCCCAAGGCGGCGCCGGAAACAACTGGGCCAAGGGGTACTACACCGAGGGCGCGGAGCTCATCGACCCGATCCTCGATATCGCGCGCGGCCAGGCGGAACGCTCGGACAGTCTCCAGGGATTCCAGGTGTTGCACTCCCTCGGCGGCGGAACGGGCAGCGGGCTGGGCGCGTTGCTGTTGAGCAAGATCAGGGAGGAGTATCCGGATCGTGAGTCCCCGTTGTGTGTCGGGCGAGGGGATGGGGGTGGCTGATGCGGTGTGGTGAATAGGGATGCTCTGTGATTTCGCAATCTTCCCGAGTCCCAAGGTGTCGGATACGGTAGTCGAGCCGTATAACGCGCTCCTCTCGGCGCACAACTTGGTCGAGAACACGGATATCTCGGTCTGCTTGGACGTGAGTCTTCCTTCCACTGATGTTGTGCGGTGGGATGCTGATGCGCTGGGGGGTAGAACGAGGCGTTGTATGATATCTGCCAGAACACGCTCAAGATCAAACAGCCCGAGTATGAGCAGTTGAACGGGTTGATCGCAAAGGTTATGTCCGGTTTCACGAGTGAGTCAATCCCGCAGGTTGCTGAACGAATCATGCTGATCGATGGGTTTCTTCTCCAGCTACATTGCGATTGTAAGCATGTTTGGCGGGTTGCCGCTGCATCGAGATCGTTGACCTGTTTTGCCCCTTGCAGCCCTGGTGTCTTGAACTCGGATCTGCGAAAGCTCGCCGTGAACATGAGTAAGCCTGGAATCCTTCTGTTCAGGCAAGTGGAATGTGCTGATGAGTTCGGCGACTATAGTTCCTTTCCCTCGATTGCACTTCTTCTCGGTCGGTTACGCGCCGTTGAGCAGCACTCAATCAAGGTGAGGCGGTATGACTTCGTGGGAGGAAATGACGCTGATAATTGGCTTGCTCTGTGTCTCTGCAGAGCCTACCAGGTAAATACAATCGGTGCCTCCAGTCTACCTTGTATGCTGATGCTCCCCGTGCCTTACAGCAAGTGAACGTCCACGAATTGACCCAGAGCCTGTTCGACAAGCGATCTTGGCTCGCAGCCGTTGACCCGGCCATGGGCAAGTACTTGACGGCCAGTATCGCGTACCGAGGTAAACTCGGTACCAGGGACAGTAAGTCGTGCCGGATTTGCGATTGCTGCTGAGATGCAGACTGACGTCGCGTTGTGTAGTCGAATCGGCTGTCAATGATTACCAGGACAAGCACTCTGCGTCTTTCGTGCCATGGGTAAGTCTTCCGCTTCCCTGCCAGGCGACAATCAGCTGACAATGTTGCCGTGGCCCTTCAGATTCCCGACCACGTTCAGACGACTTCATGCTCTGTTCCGGCTGTCGGAGGCGCAGCTTCCGCTACGCTCGTAGCAAACTCGACCAGTATTGCCGGTCAGTATTTGGCGGCTTCACCCGTATGCCATGAATCGGGCGCTGATCTTGTTCCGATGCAGAGCTGTTCAAGCGAAACCACTCTCAATTCGTGTCCATGTTCAGGCGAAAGGCGTAAGTTGAACCATCCTAGAACGTCAGTTGTCGTGGCTGACAATATCGTTCGGCGCACAGTTTCTTGCATTGGTACACTGGCGAGGGAATGGATGAGCTCGAGTTCACCGAGGCGGAATCCAACTTGGCGGACCTGGTCAGCGAGTACGAGCAGTACGCCAATGCCGAGCTCGATGACGAGGAGATGTACGGGGACCACATGGAAGTGAGTCGCGCCAAGGAGATCCTACGCATATCTACTCTTTGCTGATCTCGTGCGCGTCTTCAGGAGGAGGGGCAATCATACGCTGAAGAACAATAACACGAAGGGCGTCAAATCCTTTCTTGTGCAAAAGTCTGATGCGACACGCCGACGGCCTGTCGCGGCCAGACCGATCATCAACGGACGATTCGAAACTGCGAATCGCTTTGTTTCCCCTGTAGTAGGATGGAATGCAAGGCGATGTGACCTTTTCCTCTTCGACTTTTCGCTCATGTACTTTTCCTGTGGCTTGCTTACGTCTCATGCATAATGATATCTTTACCGTTGACTCAGGTTATCGTCTCTAACAGCTGAGAGTCCATAGCTTTCGTCCTTTATAGCAGTACGTCGTGACCCATTGCCATTCCCCTTGGCTATCCGTCGTACACATTATGCGCAATTCATTATAAGCGCGATCTACGCTCGCTTCCGTCCCTTCATGCCTCCTTCCCTCGCGATTAGACTTCGCTTTCGATGTCCGGCTGACGAGTATTCATCTGTAACATTGACATCAGCTTCTCGATACCGCCTCCTGGACGCGCTGAGGATACGCACATCGAATTTGTTTTTCAGCTTGATGGATCCCCGCTTGAGGGCTGAAGGAACAGGCAAGCGATTCATTTTAGCATGGTGGCAAACATGTCACAATGTCAATGCGACTCCAACGGTACCTGCTACGTACATGAAGCTATCCAGGTTGCCGTGCGCGCTGGCTTTGCCTGCATGAGCCCGCGGTTCCGCAGATGAAGATTGTGCTAGATACGAAAACCCATTGAGTGAACTGGGACAACGAACTCCAGATGTGTGACTGACCTGCCGGGTCCTCCAATCGTGGTACCGGTCCTGCCATCCCTTCTCCTCATCCACATCTCCGGAGCCCATGTCGGAAGCATTCTTCGACTTCCCGGATCGCCAACTAGCGTAGCTCAATTGTCGAGTATGTCCTCGTCCGTCGGTGCTAGCATGGTGACTTCCGTACGGTGTTGAGGGCAAGTCCGGCGAACCGCGACGACCGGCATGTTTTCGTTTCGCGGACAGGAGCTCGTCCAAATGCCGATCTTCCTCTTCTCCTTCGTCTTGTTCGTCGGATTCTACCCGATCTGTTCCCTCGTGTGACTGATCGGACTTGTTGACATCGCTGGCAGTGACAGGGTCCTTCCGCAGGCCGCTCATTAGGGCCCAATCAAAGCCCTCCATGACTACTCTCTGTCGCGGATCTTTCTGGGTCATCTTCTTGTGCGCGGATGAAAGTCCAGGTTCGATGGCGAGATCCAGCGATAGCGTTGCGACCTGTTCCAGTCCGCGTTCGTCCATCTCCTCTCGAGCGCGCCGCAGAGTCTCACGATGTGATTCGCTTGTGTGGTAATCGCTGACGCTGGGAGCGCCTTCAAAATCTAAGGGCGTCCAGTAATTCTGCTCAAGTCGGGCGAAGTTCTTGGTTCGATAGACTGCGAAAGCCGACTGTAAATTAGTTCCAGGGGACCTGCATGTATCGCCTGTGGGGCTTACCTGGAACCTCGATGCGCTTTCTGGTGCGATCTGGAACGTCCAACAGCCAGATCACGGCTTCTGCGATTGTCTTTTGTTTGATGCCAAGGTGCCTAGAGCTGAACGAGATGATCAAGGGTGAACTGAATCTTCTTTTCACCGGAAGTGCAGTCTTTTGATTCGAGAATTCAAAGATATCGTTGTCGTCCTCGCTATCTTGGCTTTCGCTGATAACGCTTCTACCATGGCTGGTCCTGAGCTCTACTTTGCGATCTCGAAGGATTTCGGATTGGCTCGGTTCAATATCGAACAAGGCCAAGGGTCCCCGAATCATGACCGTCGCGGTCTCGAAGCCATGCAGCGTTGGCGGTAGTCGTACGCCGACACTCCTATTTCATACGAAGAGTCAGCGCTGGAGCAGAAGCCTTGGATGGGCTGTACGAACCTGAACAGCAGTGAGATCCGAAGGCGACCATAGCCGACTCCACCCGTGAGTGGCCAAGAACCCGTCTTTTGGGATGCTGTTCGAAAAATGTCACCAAGCTGGAAGAGGCTGATTAGTATCTTTCACGGCCAGTCTCCCGAAATCCAGGCAATTCACCTTCAGATATATCATTCCTAGGAGAGGATCGTGTTCCCGATTCTTGGAATCCCTGACCACAATGGTCACAGTCGTTTCCTTGAAGTTGCGGATGAAGGCTTCATGAGAGGTGTTGAAGAATGGCATGGATGTGATCGGCTTGACTCTCGTCTGGAACACCGTATCGTCGTTGATTCGCAGGCGACAATATGAGGATGGTAATGCTCTGCGTGTCGAAATGCAGTCAGCGACTGATGACTTTACGGTACGCCGAGGACACTCACTTTCCCTCCTCTCGATTGGCTCCTTCTGCGCTCGGAGGATGCTTGAACTGTGACGACCCGTCATTGCGACTACCGCCAGAGGGCCGTATATCTTCCCGCTCAAAGTCATATCCTTCGTGAATCTCTGCGACGGAGAGATCAGTCGGTGCTTTCTCATCACGAGTCGGGTAAGCAGGTCCACCTACGGATGGACAAGATTCCGGTAGGATAATCCGGATCGGGAGGGGTGCTCGTGACCAACTCTTCATCCTCGTTGAGCGACTTTGCCTTTTCCGGTTTCATCTGCGGATGATTGCGAAGATCTTCAGGCAGATCGGCGAGCTCGATCTCCTTCTTCCCTTCGGATTGCCGTGGAGGAACTTTCTCGAAAAAGCCTACGCTGTAGTCGATACTTCCGGGAATGTTTTTCTCTTTGGCTTGATTGATATGGGAAAGGGAGGAAGTTCGTCGAGTCATCTTGCCCTTGTTTTCGTACAGTTCTACGGGGAGCATCAGTATCGTACACGGTGCTTACGGCTGACGAATTTACTCACCTAGCAGATCCACCTCTACTCTACCGAGCTCATCGTCGGCCGTCAGACGATCACTAAAGCAATCGATAAGTCTGGAAGAACCAGGCTCCGCGACAAAAGTCCTACCTGTCCCAGATTTCTGCAACGACAGCGCAATGTCAGACAACGCGAACACACCAGGAAAGAGTGCACTCACGCAATGCGATCCGTTCTTTCACCCTGAACGCTTCGGGTCTGATCAACACCGCGGTTGTTGCTTCCCACACCGGCTTTGTCTCTTTCGTCGCGATCCGAGTGGAAAACAGCGGTTTGCCGAACTTTGCGAGAGAGACGGTAACGTAAGGGTCTGTGGGAAGAAGACGTCCTGATTGGTCAGCGTTTGCTGGTTGTGTTGAGGGCCTGGACGGACCTGAAGTGCCGCCAATGTCGGCAGCTTTGACTTCCGCCGAGTGTATGGTGATGACCACGATGCCCATCGCCAGCGTATCTGCAGAGTCACATGATAAGTCCTTCGCTCGCGCCGACGTCCCAAACTTCGCGCGACCACCCACCTTTCTTGATATCGTCGCCGACAAGCATCTGACCGAGATCAACCGTAATCGACTGAGGCGCGACTAGAGCAGATGAGATCCTGTATCAGCCCAGTCCGTTCTCGACTTCCCCTCAAGAGGCGCAAAACGTACCATACTCGTACAAAGCCGTTGATATCGAGTTACTGATGAACGTCCGTATCAACGGCAAATTCATGGCGTTCAGCTTAAACGCCGACTGAACCATCGGGATCGCTGCGATCTCGATCTTCGGCAGGCCGCACAGGGATACCGTGGCGTGCTTGACGAACGGCGGTCTACGCGCGCTGTCAGTGAATGTTTCGATTGGGATTCCGAAGGGAACTCACGTCGCCGTCATTTCCAACCTGAGGCGCATCGTACCTACGATTCCTCGAATCTCCACCCAAATCGGCAACGACTTGCCGAACACGCCCTTCATCCCCAACCCGAAATCAATCAAGATGTGCATGTTCTGCGCCTTGGCGTAGACCTTGTTCCCCTTGATCGGCAGTGCACGATACGCAAACGCGACTTCGAGGTTGACGTGTTTTGCATGCGACGACCCCGTCTCCTCCCCGTCTTCCGAGAGGGGATCCTTTTCGTCGGCGTGAGTGGGCGCTTGCTGCGTCTCCTGCTCGTCGAGCGGCCGGATACTGATGATGCGGAGCGGGTGGTTCCCCTGGGATAGGTCCGTGATGCGGACGGTGTTGATCGCTTTGGGCATGGATGCCTGCATGACGTCTTCGAGCATGTCGGTGAGGGATGTGAACACTGCAGATGGGGATCAGCCGTGGCTTTCGAGACTGGAGGAGCGGAGACGGGACGTACGTGAGGGGTCGATGATCGGCCATAAATTTGCCAACAACGAATTCGCCCATTCCACCGACTCGCGATGCCGCTGGATCCCCGTCTCATCGCCTCCGGCCTTTGCAATCCCTCCATCCCGGCCCATCACTTTATCCGTATCGATCCCACCTCCGTCCCTCCGGGTCCGCCGGATCGTCGATTCCCCGCGCCGCCGTTCCGCGTCGTATTTGTAGTTCTCGAAGATGCTTTGGGTGACGCGGTCGTAGTGGTAGTAGACGATGTACCACCAACAGGAGAGGAGCACGAGCGAGAAGTGGAAGGGGAGAGCGTACGGGAGGACGAAGGCGGGAACGACGGCGGCCACCGCGTGCGAAGCGATCTCCCCTCGTGTCTCTTTGGCGATGGAATCCCATTCGACAGGCGGAAAGTCTTGCTGTAGAAGACTCTGTCCGCGGGATTTCGACGGGTCCATGGCATCGTCGAACGAGGCGTCCGTGTTGGTGATTTCGATCCGGCGGAGGGTGATGGGATCTTGTACGACGCGCGAGGAGCCGCGATGGAGGTCCCGCTTGCGGGTCTTTTCCTTTTGCTTCTTGGTTTGTAGTCCTGGGTGCTCTTCCTGATCGTCCGACGAGCCCTGCGTCCGTTCCTGCTGCTTCCATTCTTCTTCTTGCTTTCCGTCATTCCCAGCCGTTCCTCTACCGAACCAGCTGGCCTTGCTGTATGCCCCATCCTCGGGCTCCTGCTTGACCGGTTTCGAGAGATCCGTAAAGTACGCCTCGACCTGAGGGATCGGATGACTCTCGCTGAACGGCTCGTGGTACTGTCTCCGTCGACGCGGTGGATCCTGCCCGATGGCAGAAGCTGTGGCCATGTCGTCTGTCGAAGGGGCATGCGGTGACAGAGTCCATCAGGGACATCGGGGAGTGGCTATGTAGTAACACCTTGTGAGTTGAGGATGCTCCGGCAGCTGTGATCGCTTGCCGGACCTTGGCATTCGTCATTTGCGTCATTCAAACAAAATTCTTAGACACGCGACGCAGCAACAAAGCGGGGCACCAGACTGCGGAACCGGATCAGAGGAGGGAAGGAGGGAATTCACCGAGATTGCACAATTTGCAAGGTGAGATGGTGGTGTTGCTGTTGCTGTTCATGCAGAGCGTCCAGGCTCCTCCAATGGGCCTTCCCGACATCTTCAGCCTCCTCAGCGGACACGCCATCACCCTCCTCGCTGCCATCCCATACGCCTACCTCCTCATCCCCTTCCTCACCTCGCTGCTCACTCCGAAACCCCTCCCCTGAATCCCATGCCGCAAAGGCCGTCAATACCCTATCATCGGTGATGGCCTCGACGCGAGACGATGGATGGCCCAGCAAAAGACGATCACGCAGTGGGTAGATGGGTGCGCCAGGGCGTGCATGTATGGCGTGGGCGAGTGGGGAGTGTTAGATGGGCGGAGGAGTGCAAAGGAGCAGCTTGGGGAGTTGGAGAGGGAGGGATTGCAGAGGGACGACGGATACGAGGGGATCTCGCAACTCGTTTTTGGTTTCGCGGATGGTGCGAAGCATGTGATCGTGACGGACGTTCAAGGTGAGGAGTGATACGCGTTCGCTGTCAGTCTCGTTGTCTAAGAGTATTCTGTTCTGTGAGTAGAGATCCACCAGATTCTCACCAAGCGGACGCAAGACTTTGATCGTGCCGAGTACGCCCATCCTTTACGTTCGCGGGCGATGGAGCTCATGCCATTCCGTATCGGATCATCGCCCGTAGCATCACCGTACGTATCCGCCCAGCCAAGCGTCTTCGCTCTTCTCATCGGACATCATCTCGTCATTCGCTCCGCTTCTCCAGGCGAAGATTTTCCGAGGTATCCTGCCGCTGGGTCAAGTCTCCCTCAAGACAGGTATGACACGGCTATGTTCATCGGCTGGGCAGATCTGACACGTCGTTGGCGAAACAGACACGATGTTTAGAATGAGCTATGAACTACCTGACCTCGCGACGCCAAAGCCAATGTATAATGTCGAATAGCATCACCGTCGAGCCCTCGCGCCGACCATGACTTCAAAGGTACGTGAACCGCTTGTCCCTTTCTGTCTCTGTATCACTGACGCGTTACAAATGTCAGAACTTGAAGATGTTCCATCCCCGCGCCATCGAGGCCGCTAACAACTTGGTCCAGCTGTGGTCCCTCAAGGCCTCGCGGCTAGGAGAGGGAGGATTCCGACAGGTGGAAAGCGGAGACGCTGCCGCGATGTGACCATGGCTGGACGGGGAAGGACGGTTTGACGGACATGAGGGAACGCAGTCGCGCCCATTCGCCGCAGGGTTGCGGGGGTGTTTTGGAAAGTCGCTGACAGTGAGTATTGCAATCCAGGGGTTGTCCTCGAACGCATATATGACTCAGTCGCTCTATGAATAGATGCTCGAGCTCAAGACCGTCCTCGCAAAGATGAAATCTCGCCTTCTTCCTGGAAGCGATACCTGCGGAATACGATTCAAGCGAGTTCGTCGAGTATATGACGAGGAAGCCAAAGACGGCCTTGGTTCGGCCCATATCTTGGTAAATGCGCGACTTTAAATGGGATAGAAGCTCAGTTGTATAGACTTTTTATTGATGCGCAATCAGTAGTGATGCTAAGGGAGTCATATGACATGCTCGTATTGTGAGATCTAATCACTACAACGACTGTGATATGGCTGTCAATGCGCCTTGCATTTGATGTGCTTGAGCCGGCGAAAACACACCGTCATTGGAAGCTAAGTGCCGGGACTGACGAGTCGTACGGTATGGCTTGGTGCTGCCGTTTCGATGCGGGTGTCGTTGAAGATTGTTACTGGCTCGAAACAGGTAAAGCGCAACTGATGTGGAGAGTAGGCTGAAGGCGCTTCGCAAAGATCGCACTGGGAAGTCACTGAAGTCGAGATGGAGGTCACGATGAGTCGTATTGAAGACATCAAGGCGATGTGCGGGATGAGCGGAAGTTGCGTTGATACGGGCAAAGGGTACCATGCGTGGACCGACAGCGCGCATCATTGCGGACTGACTCCGATGAATCGGATAGCCATTCGTCCGTCCGTGACTCGCAAGTCACCTCGGTCTCCTGGCTCGTTGAGGACTTGCAGTCCCGGTGCGAGCTGTATCTCGTTTCGACCATCCCCGCCGATGTGCATGACGTGAGTGAACAAAGGGCGAGGTTCTTCCCTGACCTGTATGCTTCTGGGCAGTACAAAAGGCACGTGTGGACAAGGATAGTGTCGCGGGTGATCCCCTCCATAGTGTCGGTGATGCCCATGGGAGCTTGAGTATTCGTATCCAGCCAGCAATGACGTGGTGAAGCCCGCGAACTGTACGGCTGATGTTCCGCTATCATGTCCGTACGTGAAGGCGATCTCCATCATTCCTTTTGCAGCTGGGTATTTGAGACCTTCGGCGGGCACAGACGTCTCTGTCTTGACCTTGAGGAACTCTTCGCCATGGCGGGAGGGGTGGTGAGTCCATCCAGAGGCGTACGCGTTTGCCAGCTGTTCGAGATATTGCTGCATCTCGTATCGACGAATGGAAAAACGAGGATCGAGTTGGATGTGAAGCGATGGTACCGTGGAGGACGCTCTGGCAGTAATCTATCGACAGTCGAGGTCATCAGCTCGAGTTTTGGCGGTATAGACACTCCGTTGGCACCCTGTACTCACAACTCTAGTAACGATTTCCAGACTGGCTCGACGAAGAGTCAACTCGACATGCCGGTTTCGATTCCCCGCATTACCCGGGTTGAAAGTCGCACAGTCCATGATCAACCCGAGCCCAGCTGCAAGACGAGGATTGGCATCCTCTCCTTGCGCAAGAACTTCGTACTTTCGCCATGATCCAACATCGACGACGGAAAGAGCATCGCTCTGCATTTCGATCTCGCGTCCGGCGATGAGAGGCGTGATAGACCCCTCCTCTTTGAATTCAACGGATTCAACGTTGTAAACTCGTGCAGCTGATTCCTGTGATCTGCCATCGCCTGTAGCGAATCGGATGCCGAAAAAGGCGACCCCGAAGGAGCTGCCATCATTCGACAGACGATCAAGGATAACGTCAAGAGATACTGGTCGGGACACGGAGAGATGAACTGTCGCAACGGGCTTGGATGGATCGGTCGCTATGGATGGATCGGTGTGTTGAGGGATTGCTGTGTTGACCGAAGCGAAGAATACCAATCTAGGGAAGGCTTGACAAAACGCGGCATCGGATTCAGCGTAGTAGTCGGCACGACCTTGTTGATGACAACGACCGATGTGGTTGGCGATGATTCGGACGGATCGAGGGACTGCGTGTCGGAACGTAACTTCATCGTGGAGGTGTGCGCAATTGCCTGTGCATGGTGCGAGCTGGCGGGTGCGATCGATGTATTGCAAAATCAATGCTGAGGTCTCCATCGCGACGAAGAGGTACCTAGTCAAGTTGTACATCCGTCAGCTTTGAACCCGGACAAGATTTACATCACTGACTTGAAATGTTTCCAACTCTTGTTATCCGTCTCTCCAAGACACTTTGCGAACGTCTCAGCGTTGTAAACGACCATCGTCTCGTAAAGGATTGGCAGAGTCTCCTCGTATACCGCTCGACAAGTCTGATTGAAATGTCCCGCCGTCTTGAGTGCACCATCCGCGACGAGAAATCCCACAATGTTGCCGAGAACTTCACAAGGCAGTCGAGGGTCATCCTGCATGGATGAGAATGTCGTCAGTCACGTTGCATGCGGGAATGTCCAAGCGGCCGCGTACCTTCAACGATACATCCGCCAAATCTTGCGTAATACTTCCCTCCTCTAAGTTTCCGACTGACGTGTTTCCCATTGCGACTCGTTCGTCGACGTAATGACGTTTTGATGACCGGAGTTGTTGATAGTGTGCCGAGATGTGACGTTTTGCCGTTTAGGTGAGCGATGAACGGATACCAGATGGATGATATGAAGCGATGCGGATGTTCGATCAACTCGATGGCGATTCCCGTATAGTCTCCTATCCGTAGCCAGCTGCCAAGCGGAAGCTGATGTCCGCTTCTCTTTGTTTACACTGCAAAGTATCCTGGTATCCCACTTGACGCTGATACCACTTGGGGTATTACGAAGTCGACAGAACTCTCCAGCGGAGGCAAGCAACGCATTGATGAGCTTTGTTATCGTACAACACCTGCTGGAAAACTCAGGCGCAACGCATCAACGATGTTCACTATCGGATCATCGGGTGGTGATAGGTCGATGGATGGCTGGCGCGACGGAAAGGCAACGTTCTGCTCCCGTCATAGGTTTAAGGTGAGGTTTGCAGACGGGTCGACAGTAACGCCGATACTTCGGTCCCAAGCGGATTGTTGGGAGGTCACGTATCACTGGAAGACAAGTGAATCAAGGTATAATTCTGGAACCACGCTCCAGAGGATTACCGGAAATGCTTGTACATGATATGATCGATACCATTCGCTTCAGCATCCTATAGGTGGTACAATCTCCTGAACAAGTCCTCACCCTTCCCGACGGTCCTTCCTTGAAGTAGAACATCTGCGGTTACTGTATCGGCAGTCGCTTTCCGCTCGACCTCCTTCACTCGAGAAATCCGTACGTCCGGTTGCCTCTTCTAGAAAGGCTTTCTTCCTTCCACGGCGTGGCTTCGCCTTGACTCTCGATGACGTCCGCACTTGCGATTCCATCCAGTTGCTTCTTGTAGAGGAGGATTTCTTTCTTCCACGACGCGGCCTGAACTCGAGCCTCCCGAGCGTCCGCCTTGGCGGCGCACCGTGACTCCCTTACACGGTCCACCTTCTTCCGCGCATCGTTCAGCTCCGCCTTAGTATGGCACCTCGCGTCCCTGACATCCCGAAGTTCCTCTCGCAACCGAGCCGCCTCGAATTCTATTCGATCCTGGTTCTTCTTTGTCGCCTCAAGCTCCGCACTCGGCGTCAAGTGGGCGGTCTTGACCTCTTGAAATTGATGTCGAATACGGTCCATCGCCGAGTTGCTTTTGTCGTTGTCGTGTTGCATCGTCCGAAGTTCCTCCTCGAGCGCCGAGTCGGTCCGCTCGAACCCCCCCCCCCCCCAGCTCCACTCGAAGCTGCCGTTCGGAATGTTCGCTGTCCCGCTGTTCCCGCTGTAGGGGTTTCAGTTCCGTATTGGCCGCGGCTGCGGACCGTTTTGCTTCATCGAGTTCTCCGCTTCGCTGCGCCAGCACCGTCTCGATGTCTCTTTTCCGACGACGTGCATCCTCTTCCTTGGCCTTTGTCGTAGCCAATGCATCGAGCACGGTCTTTGCCGCTCATGCGACCTTGGCATGTTCTGCGCGTTCCCTCTCCAGGTCCGCTTCCGCCGATGAGAGACGTTGGGACAAACCGACGTTCCGAGTCTCGAGATATCGATCGCGGCTTCGGGAAGCGTGAACGGCTCTTTCCGATCAAACCAGGTTGACGTCACTGTTACCAACGGACTGGTCATGGAGTTTTTGCATGTCGAGTCGCTGTCTCCGTAAGTCTTGCAGAGCGGACTGCACGCCCGTGACGTCGAACGCCGATGTTGCGAGCAACGCCCTCAACAAGGCCCGTTTGATGACGAAGGCGTTCTGTCGTTTCTGCATAGCATGGAGTGAATGTTGCATGGCGAAGATGGCCGCGTCCATTTTCCGTAACGCTTCCTGAACCGAGGTTTTCGCCGCTCCAACGCATCCGACCCCTTCCTCGGACTCCGCATTGTTTCCCGTGGACTCTCCAGGACCTCCGCGCAACCCTAGACTCTCTTGTCCGAGGCCTGATCCCCACCCCTCCTCCCGTCTCCCCGGCCCGGATGCCGTCATCCCCTCAGCCTGCTGTCCATCAAACGATCGGGGGATCTCTTCTTGTAGCCTCGCATTCAGCGCTTTCAGCGACGCGGTCGATGATGAGGTCTTCGTCCTGGCGAGATGTCGGTATCGCGTGCGTCAAAGGATTCGCAGAGAGGGGTGGAGAGGTGGAGTGTGTTTGAACATCGGACGCCGGTGTTATACGGAAAGCAGCATCGTCACGAGATTCGATCTTCTCGACGTGTTGAGGCTCGTTGGACGTTGCTGCAGGTCTTAGGGCGGAGTGGTGGAGTTTTTCTACGTCGCGTGAGATGAACGGCTGCGGAGTCATCTTGCTATACAGCAGGTGCTAGGCGTCACTCTAGAGCTGAGATGGAAAGGGGAGCAATCAGACGTGAACCGCGTTTGAGAGACGGTACGTACGTCCATCGACGAGAGTAGACAGGGACGTGGAGACAAGGTCGAGGTGGGAAGATTTTGAATCGAAAGGGGCTTCGATCGGCGGAAATCTCCATTCGGCATTCCCGCTCAGGGGCTCTTCACGACATCATCGGCCTGCAACGCATCATGAGTAAGCGCGAGTCAGATGCACATAATCGTGACTTACAACATCTAATTTCTCTCTGATTTCGGCTGAACCTCAACAGATGAGGTGCCCAAAGCATCACGAAGTTGATTTGCGCGGAGATTGGGACGCCATGACGTGTGTATTGCTCGCTGGACCGATTCCGAACGTCGGAGAAGGCGTTCCGAGCTTTTAGAGGGGTCGAAGGTGTTGTATACTTGCTAAGGTGTCAACAGGCTTCAGAGAAAGCAGATCGATGTCGTAATCATTGTTGAGAGAGCCACCCAAACCGGCGAAGGTGCTGCAGGTCATACAGTCAACTCTACCTCGGTCATTTGGAGTTTGGACGCGCGAGCGGGACTTTTCCCTTCATGTGATTCATGTGACAAATAAATGCATCGCTTTGTCAGCGAAACGCGTGAAGCCAGAAGCCAGAACTCAGAAGTCAAGTCCAGCTGTCCAGCAGTCCAGGTACGGAATCCTCAGTTCTCAAATCTCCTCGCCCGTTTTGCCGTTTGGGTCCTTGCCATGCGTTTTACGGCTAATAAATTTCGGGCGAGGAAATGATATGCAGCTCCCGACGCAGATTCACCCTCGGAGCTTGTGCATTGCCAAGGGACGTAACACCAGAAACGAATGACGATCAACACACCGTTCCGTCCTCATGTGTCGAGTGGCAGCATCAGCTTCGATTAGTGGGACGAGCCTAGTACAGGCCATCACAATCAAACGTACGTAGCACTCTCTCAGTCTCTCGAGCTCCGCTCATACGGTCATCTTCCAGAATTTCCAGTCCACCGACAGGATATCAGCGTCAACCATCTGTCCACGAAAAGCAGGACCTCGGCGTCGTGACTACCAGAAGGATTAATCGGAATAGGAAGAAGTATTTCCGGGCAGCAGTGCGTGAGTCTCAGGTTGTGGTCGGGGAAGCCGGAGAGCGAGGGAACGTGCCCGTTGGCGAATGCGCGAACTCCAAGACGGCGTGGCTAGCATGGTGGGACGCAAAGGCCAAAAGCCGCATCAACGGTACGGTATCTGCAGAACTTCGTCTTGAGCACCGTTGTCGTTCCTGCGCGCAAGGCAGAGCGCGATTCCCGCGGGTATCGTTTGCGGGCCATTCTGATTTCTTTTTCGATTCTTCAGATCGACCGACTTTTCTCCCTGGCAATATGGCTCCGGAACCCTTCTTGCATGCGACGTGGAACGACAACATCCTTCCGAACGACGTACCACCACGTCCCCCTCACGAATCGCCCCTGCCAACCGTCTAGAATCGCTTCGCACTCGGCCTCCTGTCGATTATCCTCCTTCGTGTACCATGTCTACCCTGAACCATCCCCCTCTTCTACGACGATACCAAGGACCGCGACCTGTACATTCTTTCCATCAATCGCACCCATTACCAGCGGGCAGCCCACCATCTTCCGTTGAGACGGGAACTCGGGGTGCGGAGAACAAGCAGCTGCGCGGGATGTTGATACACATGAAGGCGCACGCACGGATGATGCAGGACGCTCACACCCACCTACGCAACCGACAAGCGAAAAGGGAAGCAGCAGCCGTCGATCACGCACACGGCCTACGACGGCAGATGCAAGACTTGACCAACGTCTCCCTCGATCAGGGCCGCAGGATCGCCAGTCTGCAAAAGGAGAACAAGGCGTTAGGCAAAGTGTGTCGGAAGTGGGACGAGATGAAGACGGCTGGGAGGAGGGAGCACGCCGCAATGGCGTCCGAGTCGAACGACTCAAGACGGAACTTGCGTCGGCGCAAGAAGCTGCGGTAACGACGCGCAGACGGAATGAGGACCTCCAGCGCCGGTGCGAAGCGTATACCGACGCCGGCGTGTCGGGTCTGCAAGCGGCTATTGACGGGTCACGGGACGAGAACCGACGACTCACGATGTCCCTGGGACGACCTTCGATAGTCGCAAACGGGGACGCGCCGTGGACCCGGAGCACACGGCCGAGAGCGACGCTCTGCCGGGCGAGGTACAAGCCCTCAAGGCAGCAGGAACGGAAAAGGACCCGATGATCGCTCCCATCAGCGCCATGTTCACCGATCAAGTGAAACGGATCAAGTCGTACCCCAACACAGCACACGCACGAGAGGCCGGCCACCGACGTGTTTACAAGTCGCTGGACGCGCAGCTTGCGACGCTTCCGACTCCATATGTCGATGAAGTGGATGCGGCAGAGCGGAAGGATGACGATCTGCATCGACGGTTTGACGAGCTTGCGAATGTCGACAAGGTCGATGGGACGCTCGGCGATGCTGTTACGTTGCTGGAAGGCGAGGCGTGTGGCGGAACTGTACTCCGACGCGGAACGCTACCCCGATCTTGCCGACCGGAACTACAACATGTCTCACACGCCATCGTGACGGCGAATCCCAAACTCCCCAATTCCGAATGAGACAAGAAGCGCTTGCAGGAAGAGCTCAATGGTGTCAAGGCGCAACTACATCACGCTTAACAGGCTTGGCCGTCTTAACAACGGCCACTCGATTCAGCAGAGGCGCGTGCACAGCAAGAACTCGCCGCGCAGCAAGCCTTCGAGGGGAAGGCAAACTTGCTCACTGCGGAACTCGCTGTGCGCGATAGAAGGATTGCGGAACTTTTCGCCGGACAGATGGCGTCGCGCGTCAAGATCGAGCATCTAAGGAACCACACATGCGCCGCCACGTTTCGCGCCGATCTATGAGGAAAACAGGCGACACTGCGATTATGACGGGAAATCCGCCGGTGGACGCGGTGGCGATGGAGTCTCAACAACGAGCCGAGGATTTGGGCTGGTACCCCGAATGGACGAATCACAAGGAAGGGGATGTCCTAGTCCCTTCCGGTGATCAGCAAGATCAACAATACGAGAGCATGCCGTCACAGGAGAATCAGATGGACCTGTTTGTGGATTCGCGCTGTACCGCCTGTGAAGGAGAACCGCTGCACAGCGCGCATTCCGCGTCGCCTAATTCGTAGGCGGCACAATACCATCCCTCCCTCGGCAACCGCGATGACACCAGCATCTCAAAGCTCTTGGTTGAGGCAGAGGTGAAGATGCCCTCTTCCGCGGAAACAACTGCAACCGCTTCAAGCAACGGCTATGCCTTGTCGGCTTCAATTGTGAGCGATCCCTTTGACAGTACATCCAGAAGCACCAGCTGACCCCTGGCCGATGTCTTCGCTCAATTAGAAAAGACCGCTGTCTCCCGCCATCGTCACCATTATTGCCGGATCCCTCGCTGGATGTAACGTCTTCGCCTCGCTCGCCAGAATGAACATCGCCAGTCGCGACGTCCGCGCGATCACGCATTCGACACTTTACGAGACTGTCATCTTTGATCTCGCTGCCGGGGATGTCGCCAGCTGGCTGCAAAAGAGTGCTTTCGAGGTAGGAGATGCAAGATGCAGATATACCAAGTGAGTGTCCAGATATAAACGACTGTATGGTACTCATACACCATGTCCCAGATTCCTGTTCTTCCAAACAGACCACGTCAAACCACTCGAAAGGATCGCTCGCAGACTTGGATGGACGGACGAAGCCGAACGCGCACTTCCTTCGCACGATGCTTCCGAGCCTTCAGTTCCACCTGGAATGGGAGGTGCCAGGTGGATCTGTGCCCAGGCAAGCCTCATTACTCGAATTGAACGGATATGTTCACGCGCCGGTGCCCCAGGATCTTCTCTTAATGATCCACTTTCCAAACCAGCACCTGGAACTGCACGCGAAACCGCTTTCTATGGATCGCATTCCCGACATCACAATCGTACGCATCCGTCAAACAGGAGGTATAGCAAAAGGCCTGGCCTCGGGACGCGTCCAGCGGTATCGCATCGCTTCGCCCTCACAGTTATCGGTGCGACTTGATGCGCGCAATGATTCGCTCGCGACCATGGATACGATGGAGGAGGTGATCGTGTTGTTACGGTGTCCTGATCTCGAGATGCCCAACGGTGATGGCCACGAACAAGAAATAGTCATGCTCTGTCTTGTAAATGTCTCCCCTGAACAGCTTTCTGCGATTCTGAAGAGAGTGAGTTTCGATACCTGCTTACGGAGGACATGTCGCTGACGCGCAATCGCTCGAACAGATCCGCAATATCGCCATCCACAAAGCGCTTCCATGTCTCCCCATTCAACTGAACTCGTCTCGGAAAACGGAGACTGATCTCGTGTGGCGGCCGAAAAGTCATTCACGAACGCCGCGGAAGAGATTGCGGTCCTGTGGTCCGGTGTGTCCGCGGCATATCGAAAAGGGTACAATGGCGCTCGCTATCCGACAGACTTGCTGCCAATGACGACGAGGACCGGGAGCGGTATCCAGCTCGTAGGAGATGTATATACCAGACGGGACGGCAATGGGGTCGGACTCGATGTCTCGCAGCACAGGTCGTCGGGTGGAAAGGTTTTGTATCGCTCGAAGGTGTATTTGTGTGTCAATAAGTGTAAATAATTATTTCATACCGCGATGTTGCAGATGACGGGAACGGCTCCCAGTTCGCCATAGGCCTCGCAGACATATGTATAGACCCGAGGGGAGTGTAGCTTGCGCTTACGAACCAGGAACAATGCTGCTGGTGCACAATGTTTTCTCTGCCGAATGTCTCCGTCCCACAGACACCTGTGCAGTCCGTACCATCAAGCTCAACCAAAGGAAGCGAAACATCAAGCACTCGTTGTCCGACCCGAGAAGCTGACTGTACACGACTGTATAGATGTCGAAATTCGTTCGCAAGAGACCAAAGTCTCCTCCTCCAACTGTTGCGCCCACGTGCTTGAGATCACACGCAGGAAGACAGAGATCCAACGAGGCAAACAGCTGATCATGTATTCTAGGCGACGCGCAGCTGACTGAGATGTCAACTATGGCTGAAGGGCTTCGGCTTGTTACCGCAAGAAGCAGAGTGATAGTAAACTACTCCGTTCCGGCAGTGAGACAGTCAGACTCGAAAGCTTGTGTGGCTTTGTTGGTTGTTTCGATCGAATCCCCTATCCTGGGATGGCGTTTCAGGCAGAGTCACGCTTGATGGATGAGTGTTAGCCTTCCCTTGAATTCTGACAATCCCTCCGGAATAGCCATTTTTGCCTCAAGTCCTTGTCACCGGAATGCAGCGATCAGAAGGCAAACGTAGAGCGTCGTCTTAAGCGGAATCGCTTTGGAACCGGCCGTCGAGATAATTCGTCGCAACCTTACGCTAGATCTTGTCACGTCGGGATTTTGGTCAGTCGCGGAATCATCTCTCCCTCACTTGCTAGTCTCTGACACATGTTTCCTGCTGCAGCACATCATCACGTCAAGCAATCCACCGAATAAACAGCAATGCCGATAATCACGCCAGAACCATTTGTCTCGTGCGATGTGCAGTCTATGCACTCCTCGCCTCTGTCGTGTGCGCCATCGCCGCTGTCGTGTGCGCCATCGCCTCCTGTATGCGCCACTAGTCAACCACACTCGCCCGTCTGCACTTCACTATCGGCATCTCCTTTCTCGAACGAGCAAGAACCTTCGACGCCAACGGCAACACCAAACCATCGAACTTCTCCTATCACGCCGGAAGCGACTTTAACGGCGCGCATTGTGGAACCCCTTCACTCCTCACCATGGTCACCTGCACCATCTTCCGACTTGTCTACCGCTGGTCAGCCTGATACGTCCGTCTGCTCGCCATCACTCATCACTCACTTCATCATCTGCGTACGAAGAGCAAAGCGCGACGTGAACAGCACCATCCGAACATCGGGTTTCTCCTCCACGCCCGACCACATTCGACGGATTCGCGAAAGGTAGCGACGCTCCGCAAGCCAATGCGGAGGTTCCTCTTGAAGCAGGAGACGTTGCAGATGGAAGCGGAACTTGCGAGGAAGGACGGGGAAACGATGTTGCGGGTTGAGCAAGAGCGACGGCGTTGGCGAAACGAGTTGGCAAGCGCTGCTCAAGCGTCGCAAGAGAAGATCGAGAAGCTTCACGAGTCAATCGCGGAGCGGGATACGGCTCTGGCTTGTGCTCGAGCTGAGAGAGATCAATGGAAGGAGAGGTGCGGGGTTTGGCAGCAAACGCTTTCGGATGCTCAGCAAAGGGTGCAGTCCGAGGTTGCGCAGACGGGTTCGAACCGGCCTTCGAGGGTACTTGCAATCGCACCCGACTCGACACGGGAGAAGTCAAACTTGGTGCCCTGACCCGACGACTTACTCGCCAAGAGCTACGAAACATCTCAGCAATTCATCAGCGTCACTGATTCCGCGCAGTCGATGATCGCGGACGCGAATATTGAAACTTTGCACGGCGATCCCAGAGCATATGCATATGATCGAGTCCTCGGGCGACGGGTCACAGCCCTCGGAGCAGCTTCGGTGGCAGAACAGGCCAAACAGCATTCCGCAAACGGGTTTGCACTCAGCTCGCAACATGATTGAAGGGAAGGGAAGAGGAGAGAGATTAGCGGCGAAGAGAAGCCGAAAGGTCTTCCATGATAGATACTTTGAAGAAGGAGCTTGACACTGCAAGCAGATCGCCAAGATCTTGGTGACAGAGAATGGCCGTCTGAAATTGGACATCGATCGCTTGCCTTGGGACGTACGAAACACGACAGTGGCGAAAAACCACATCCGGGAAGGGTCACTATCGCAGGATCGCACCATCACGATATTGGATCAGGAGAATCGGACTTCACGCACCGAGCTGGACGTCTGTAAAGACCACATTTGCTGAGAAAGAGGAGATCAGCCACGAATCGCAATCTGGACAGCGTCCACTTCAGATGACAAGTCTTCAGGAAGAAATCGAAGGCTTACGCGCCTGTCTCGACTCGGCACTGGACCACAATGATCACCTTAAGGAGGAAGTCCAATCGTTAAACGCACGGGTCAGCCAGAACGACGCCGACCCTCTCTCTTGGTCGAGCAGTTGGCCGAGGGCTCAGCCGCGCGACGACGATCACAGTACCAGCCAGCCGAGATTCCATCGTTATCGCCAAGACACTGCCCCGACAATCAGCTATGGCCTATGATATCAGCGCTGAAAGGGTTTCGAGCAGCTATGCGGAAATGTCTCGTCAACATGGTGTTATCAATACGGCATGGTGCTTTTCTCTGAAGTCAGACCCGCAGGGTTCGTGACTTTCTCAGGCAACTGAGCGGAATGCATTAGTAAGCGATTCTCATGATATCGATGTCGTTGACTGATGGTCCGCTACTCAAAGACCAGCATCGCGGGCTGGAACAGCGGATGATAGCTAAAGAAGCGGACGTGGTCCTCGCAGCATCGCGCGTTCTAGGATACATCGACAGTCCGTCTTCTCCGTGGCGTTTCGAACCTTTTTCGATCGTGCGCTCATAGCGCGCCGAGCCTATAACGATGATAAGAATATGGAGAAATATGCAAATGAAGTGCGGCTTCCGACTCCTATCTGGCAATCATGTCAGACGTTCTCGACTCGTGCTGTATATTGCCCCCGAGGGCACCTTTGCGATCTTCAACTACTGAGGAGACATGATGGGGAGAAGAAGGTAGAGACAGAAGTCCGCGGAGCTAGCATGTGAGACGCTGCTTTATGTAGATGAGTAAAACGTGGTGCTATCGACAGGTGCCATCATTTTATGAGTCGGGACTTGCTCAATATATGCGTGGTCTCGTCGACGGTGACCTTTCCCTCCGGCTGACTAGACTCTTCGGGGGAGCGTCCACTTGACGACGTATGAACATCCGCCGTCGTAAAGCTGTCTTGAAGAAGCTGACTGGACGCGACCGTCTCGAATAAAGCCATTCTCCAGCCCGTTCACGTTTGCTGTCTTCCTTTCGAATACTGATCATGCATTTCTCACCGCTCTCCTTGGTATCAGATAATGCGAATAGATGTTAACAGTCCGAGCATAATGAATCCATTCAGGAAAGAGGACTCAACTCGAGAGTATCGCGAAGGCTCCGTCACGACCATGAGCAGAGCGTTGATGCCGTGCATGGCTACCGCAGGACATTTTGGTCGTAGAGCAAGACCTTACCTGGCGACGGAAAACGTCACACGCCGGACTGTGATGAACGTCGCTTTTGCAGGCAAATTGATACCGCTCTGGAAGGTGATAGGGAAGTGGACGTTCTGCGCTACCTTCGATCGCAGCGTTGATCAAGGGGCCACGTTTCAGGCAGAGTAGTCTTTTGACGTCGTTCGCGGTACGATTTGCTCTTCTCAACTGATCTTGGCAGCTATCTCCACGACTCGGCTTCGACAGTCACCCATAGAGCTCGATTTCCCAGGAGTGATTCCATTGATACTCACCAGACATCAGCGTTCTGCGCGGAATCAGTCAGCAAGGTACCGCGGCGGCCATCTCCCCATCGTTCGGAATCCTTCTGCTGGACCGCGAACATCGGTGATCCTCGCGCGCCCCGTCAGTGTGCTTCTAGACGCCGACCAGCTTTCATACCGCGTTGAAGCTCACAACCTGACGACGTCGCATCCGATGGAACAGCCCGTCGCGGACGACGTGAATCGTCCGCAAAGATGTTCGCCTCGAGGACCCCTCATCTCCGACGTGAGCATCGCCAGCCAATCCAATACTGCTTCCTCCGACGAAGTTCCCCTCGCACACCATCAGCACAGTCTCACAGGGGCACTCACGCCGACCCGACAAGTCTCTCCCGTGCCCAATATCCCGTCCTCCACGTCCGCGACTTTCGAAGAGAGTACTGGGATCCCATCCAGATGAGGGTCGAACGTTGGAACTCGACCTCGAAAACTCGAGAGGGCACTCAGGGATTGTGGAAGGAGGAACGACGGACGTGCCTCGCCTGGTGAACAGCAGAAACAGCGGTGGCGTGGAGCGCTGTCGAAGAAGAAGGATGTGCCCCGAAAGAGCCGTGCGGTTCCGGCGGCCGATTTTGCTCCGCGGATTGGACGATTTGGTGTGAAGGTGGACCCGGCGCGCAAGATTGGCCAGATACGTCGCGCGCTCTCGTCTGCGACACCTTCGCTCGTGAGCACCACTCATTCCCTCTCTCGTTTCCGTCTCTGGCTTGAATACCAGACTCAAAACATCCACGAAAAGGCTCAGGCTCTTCCGTCCCAGATGGACAATCCGACAACCGAAGCCTCCGTCTCAAATGCGGAGCATGTCGGATCATCTGCCCTTCGAGGAACACCTGTCCTTGACATCGCCACAGTCGATACCCCCCTTCTTCCCGAGACCCTTGTCAAGCGTGATCATCAAGAATACATGTGGACAGCGACTTCGGGAGACCTAGTCTCTCCTGCTACAATCGATTTAGACTCGGACGGGAACGTCGACAATGACGGTGCTGCGAAGATCTCTGAGCGGTCCGCGCATCTGCAGGAAGAGATTGAGCGACTGAAGGCACGGCTGACCGAAAAGATGGCACAACGAAGGTGCGGCTCGAACGGCTGCAGCAAAAATGTCGAGCGGGGGCGCAAACGATGTTAGACGACGCGCGAAAGACAATCTCGAAGACGCGGCAGACGAGTGAAGAGAGCGATAGAGCTCTTGGGCGCGCGCGAATGGATGTCGGATTTTGGAAGGATATGTGAAAATCTGCAGCAGATGCTATCAAATGTCCAGAGGAGAGTGGGGGCTCTTGAGGAAGCTTTCGACAAGTCGGTGGCGCAATGTGGTGCACTGCAGTGTACACTGGGCAGCCAGCACAAGGCATCCCCTGCGGTGGGAGAGACATTTCCGCAGTGATAGGCTCTTTCCTGGAACTCAAGACGGTGATAGTCAACTTGCAACGAGATAATGACCAGCTTAAGCTGTGCAGCCAGAAACAATACGCGTACTACGTCGCTATCCGAGATCGTCTCATCGCATGTGAAGCCACCCTTACTGTCTTACAGCCGAACGGGTGAAGCAGTACTCCGAAAGCGATTCGGAACCTGTTCAACCTGAACTTGCAGCGCCACTTTCAACTTCGCAGATGACCGAGTCTACTAGTCCTTCCCAAGCGCCCACATATGAACCTCGAGATCTCCGTGCTATCGAAACGGCAAAGTACGCATATGATGCATCGATTCGTGAACGTCTCCAACAGCTCTACAGCTTACTATAAGAGGAGCGCGCTATCTTTCGCAAGTCTACGGAAACCTGGAAGTACGCACGGGGAAGTTGAAAACGCCAGCAGAAAAGATTGTCCACAGTGGCGGAGACAGTATGACAGGAGCTGAAGAGGATCCGGAAAAGCGCCAAGGCTTCGACTGTAGGTGCCGTCCGTCCGAGGGGGAAACTTCGCGCCCATCGGGGAACGTCGAACCGATGGAACCCGATCTCGGTCACAGTCGGGAAGGGCGACTCCGCAGGGATGACCCCGCCGCCGAACCGCGCGATGACTTGCTGTAAGCCCAGCTGGGAATCAACAAGACAACGCGCGTGGGAGTGAGTTTCAGACTGTCCACAGCCCAAACCAACGGGCTGCCCTCCAAGAAGAGGACCAGGTCATTCGCTCTCAGCTGACTTCTACTTCGGACGCCGGACACAACGATGAAGATGATTCGCACCCAGCCGCGGAGGATATGATGGGCCTTCGAATGCAGTATGGCTATATGGGAGGCGCCGGGAACCAAACTCCGTCCCGCGTAAGTCGAGGGCAAACAGTCTCGCGGTCCAGCAGCCGGCGAAGGCTGTCTTCCCGAAGTCCGTTTCCCATCGTGCGACCGCGATAACATCCGTATGGTCTGAGCGAGGTCTCGCCTTCTGTCTCGAGTTGCCGTTGGTCCGGAGGGATCGAACAACCGTCACAAGTTGCGGCACGCAAAGTCACCAAAGAATATCGGCAATTTGTTCCCGTATGCCGAGCTTGTACATCCGCCGCGTCCTTCGATGTCTGACAAAAAACAAAGCTGTAGGTACTTTGGTCCACCTTCTGCAGCATTTGTTTCGCGTGACTGATGGCTCGTCGCGGACAGGTGAAGAAGGCAGTTTGAAGCCAGACTGCAGCCCAGCCGTGCAAAGACTCGACGGCAACACCGGACGGCACAGCGCGCGGTGCATTATACACTCCGCCATCTCTTGCGACTATTGACTGTCCGTGCCTTCCGTCCATGATGTCAACAACATGCGCGATTAAGTTGCGCGCCGATATTTTCGTTTCACAGCACATAACAACTACACAGTATGCTGTTAGCTCTCTCCACATCCATTTGCTGCTGCTATCTATACAAGTGATAACGTGACACCTTTCGCTTCCGATGTCAGACTTGCAACCACGAGAGAGTTATATGGTATATGCTGTGCTTTAGCGCCGACGTACAAGTTCTATCGTGTAAAGGAACCGAAGGAACGACATTTGAGCTGAACGCTGAAGGACATACATGCGCATCTCACCTAGTTCGGCAGACTGCCGTGCAAATCTGGTAGCCGTGCCCGGCTAACAGCTGTCATTGCCAGATCTCTGCTCCCTGAGTGTCTGCGCTGGTGAGTCCTCTCCCACCGGACCCAGCGAACAGAACCCGTTACCGAGTCTCCCGGACGGAACATGCACCGCGCTACACGAAGAACTCCTTCTGTTGACCTCGAGACAGTGCCCTGTGAGAAAATATAAGCCCGGGACCGTCCATCGTTTGCAGTCGAAGCTCTCCACTTACTCGCGATACGCTGACAGTTACACTCTCGCCGTCGGCTCTTTCGCAAGACGCCAAACTTGTTTGATCCGTCGGGTCTGCTGGTCAATATCTTGGGGCGGAACCTTGGACAACCACTGCTTTCCCTTGAGCTTGATTCGGACTCCAAACGATCATCCGCATGTCTATGCCGTTCCCTTGCAAAGTCTTGGTCCCGTAACGCAGCTCGGAAGTTAAGATCTTGAATGGGCTTCGCGATCCCGATCTGCACCTAGGGGAAGACATCAGCTGACGGCAAGTCTTGTCTCGAGCGTGGGACTTACCTCAAGGCAGCTGTCGACGTGGACCTTGACGGATTCTTTTCCGCTCGGTATGCCCTCTTGCCGATGTCGACATTGTGCGTACAGTCTCCCGCATCCCGCATCCGCGGCTGACATTGGGTTTCATGCGGATGCACTCGCATGCGGTATGGCTATCCGACACACGAAATGAGGAAGGGGAGCGTGTCAGTCGTACGATATGAGCGGAACGGTATGACGTACCTTCCACGCAAGGACCAACGGCCGTTCCTTTCTGCACGATAGTATGACGTTGGTCCGTCCGCAGTTGTCCGCCCTGCACGAGGTCGCAATCGTTCGTTTGATATTTTACTGCGCATGGTTTCCGGCAAAGTCCTACCATCACCTAAGGCCCCCACACCCTTTGTAGAGATTTGCCGCTTTAACGAGCGTCCGTCCGAGGTCATCGTGCTTTCCGCTTCCCCGCATCGGTTCGTGGATGCGACGGGCTTGCAGCGCTCCAAGACGCTTGCGTTCCTGAAACCGGGCCAGTGTCTGAATCGCGGTCGGTATGGCATCGCGCTCCCCTTGCAGACATGCCTGTCCGGAGAATTCGACCCCCATAACTCTCGCATCCTCCTGCTGTCCTGCATTCATCCCATATTCAGCCGAATCCCCGCTCTCTTTCAGAGCCTCCACGTCGACCGCCATCATTGTCGCAGGTAGTGGTCAGGGCTGCCGTCGAGCGGGCGGTCCTCGGTTCTTATCGGTGTCCATGGAAGAGGCGAGTTGATAGCGGACCCATCACTTTCGCGAGGTGACGATCGATAGCAGTTGGATTTTGAGCCGGGGTCGACGACGCATGTCGAGAATGCGTAGCAAGTTTGATATTGACTGGTTCGGAGGTCACGGTTCGCTACGTCGCAGGATAGGGAGGGCGCGCGAGTCACGTCGAGAGAGGAGAACGGATCTGAGAGGGTGGAGGAAATCAGAAATCACTCAAGACTTGCAAAGACGCGTAATTTACGTTGCGCAGGGCATGTCTCACTGAGCAGACATATAGGAAGGTGCCGTTCAAAGGGGTAAAATCATTGTCAGTGCTGGTGTACTTACAGCTGTTGACGGAAACGACATGTGGTTGTCGGAACGATT
The DNA here is from genome assembly GCA_022813745.1 of Naganishia kalamii. Classification (NCBI taxonomy): domain Eukaryota; kingdom Fungi; phylum Basidiomycota; class Tremellomycetes; order Filobasidiales; family Filobasidiaceae; genus Naganishia; species Naganishia kalamii. Next base: position 13,400 of record JAKLLX010000117.1, on the reverse strand, counting down.
CGGAAGCCACCCTGCCAAGCACGATGCGATTGCTCTCGCTTGAAAAGACATGTGGCGTTGACGGTAATCCAGGAAGTGACTATGTGCGATCCTGTTTGAAGAGTATATTTGTTGAGGGGCTGGCGTCACTCTCGTCCCGGATGTGAGAAGAGCAAGGATATAACGTCGACAAACATGAAAGCGAAGTGGGACAGGCAGCGTTCATTAGCCTGGGAAGCACCAGACCAATTCAAAGCAGCGGAGCTGCTTGGTCTGGGCTCAAGTTCGCTTTTTGCGCGGTACGATGGTTTGATGATCGATTTTTTCAGGCGCTCCCCACGGGAACGCGTCCAGAGGGGGGCTCAAAGTAGGGGGTTCCTCGCCAACTCTGGGCAATCTCTGGCTCAGTCGCCCTAGGGAGCGTCAGAAAAATCGATCATCAAACCATCGTACTACGGGAAACGCGAACTTGGGATCAGACTAGCTGCGCTATTTGGCTCCGCCAAACGCAGGCGAGGATGTTGTTATCAGGCTAAGCGTTCATTGTACTTGTTGGTACCCGCGTTGCCTTACTAATCACCTCATTTACGCGTCACATGAGGGAAAGGTCCCGCTCGCGCGTTAGGACTTTAGATTTTGGATTTTGGATGCAATTGCAGGATGAGCACCGATAGACGATAACTGCTTCGATTCGGATCTCGTTACACTTATCAAGTTCTTGACTCCTACAACACAACATTCCATCATGTCTGTGCTGCATACAGGGGTGGCGACCGTCCCAAGACAGCGAGGCGTCCGATGCTGATATCGCAAGAACAATCTCGGCTCGAAGTCGACACTCAATGGCTGGTATGGCTCGAGCCTCCAATCCCCGCTTTCCAAGGGCAACTTGGCCGAAGCAAATGCTTTAGTTCACTGGATACATCCTTATCTGACTGATATATGGACTTCCCCAAAGCAAGGTGCTCTTATAACTTTCCACGTCTCCAGAATGTCGCTTACTTTGCGCGGGACATGCGCGATACCTGACATGTCAGATGACATGGATCAACTTATCGTGGCCTGTACTAACTACTATGCTCCCGAGGTGATTCACGGGTTCGACTAGTGAAAGCTTCGCGTTTAACCCCTTTGCGTTGTCTCGCGCTGCCCACGCTGCCCACGGATTTATCCATGGATGGGCACAAAATCTAGATGGCGAGGCTTGAGAAGGTATCCTACGCGAGTCGGTACATGCTGTGTCATTTCCAATGTTCGCTGAAACGTCGGTGCTGACTATTGGAGTTCAAGATAAGTCTCTTCCATAGTGCGACTGAGTAGCAGTCCTACAGCTCACCTATTGGAGTTCAAGACAAGTCTCTTGACCTCCAACAGGTGTCTACTCTATGAAACGATACATCCAGCAATCCCTAAGTAGGACTTGCTGGTGAAAACGCGCTTCGCGGCACGCGCTTCTATTTATATTATCCTCATACCTCCGTCTTACCCCCTTGAGCTTCCCTCTTCATCACACTGACTGGTTTCCACTCGCCCCTGTAGATAGACTTCGACTCTCCAGCTATCGCTCGGCGATACTGTTAGACTTCCCAATATGCATCAAGCGTTCCCCATAGAGGGAGGAGGCACATCTCGTATGTCGTCACTGTTCGCGGTTGTTGAGGTTCGCTCACCTATCGTCTCCACTAATCCCTAGTATAGCCACAGCTTACAATCGCTTTCTGTATCGATCGTCCACTCAGCTCCGGGACCGCCAGGCCGTCGTCCATGCAACGAAGGACGTAGGACTCATCTTCATTGTCGTTGGTCTCTCAGTGGGCACCTTCCCTACTCTCCCCCGGCGGAGCGAAGCCTCATCTATTGTACGTGCCATGCGGCAACTGCTGTTTGTGGTATATGGTATATCGGACTACTGTGTCGGATGCTTGAATGAGTTGAGTGCCTATCCATCGTCGGCCGAGAGGACGTTGGGTACTTTCCTACTTCCTCCACGCATGTCGCACTCAGCTTACATTAAGCCGCAAGGCGCATCCTCGTATATCAACTGACGAAGGACTAGTCCTCTGCCGAAATCTGAAATTTCCTCCGCATCATCGCGACTCGTGTTGTCAGCCATGTAAGCAGGCGGGTTGCCCTCAACCCTCTCCTTCGCCTCCACGGGATAATCAAGCAGTCGAGCAGAAGTTTGCTTTCAAGTACGAAGCGTATGATAGCCCAGTCCGAGTCAGCCAACCTCTGCTCGCATTAAAGGTTTCAGCGGCGTTATTGATGGGAACAACTTTGCGAGGTCACCCCATCCCCATGGGTGATATTACCGTCATCGCATCCCCGAGGGCAATTAGCGGTTTCCGGAACCAGCACTTTCCGGCACAGAGCTGTTACCGTTGCAGGGGCGACACATGCCATGAAGGTCATGGCGGCAAAGGAGCTTGTTGCAGCTACAGATACCGAGGTTTCATGCCAGTGATGTCGACTGAAACGTAATCGACGAAAGAATGTACGAAGCGGCAGCTTGTTGGCAGACCGCAATCAGATTCACTGTTGCACCAGTCTTACGATATGGGAGCTATCGGACTCGTATTGTCTGTGAGTGCTTTTTTCCCTTTCAATGGGTAAGACACTACCGGGTTAATGTTCGACTGTGGACTAACGTGGTTCAAATTTCAATGCCTCGTTCAAGCACACGAGAAAGTTGTCCTCTATTTGGACGGTCAACCGGAAAAGCTACCCGAGATGGCCCTTGCTTTGCCCATTTTGGCCACGAGCCCGCGCGCGAAAGGTATGACTCAGAGTCACTGCGCATGCTACCACTTTCTTCGTGATCTGATGCATAGACAACAGGCAGACAGACAACGATTCTGGCAACGAAGTGTACGCCACTGGTATTCTGACGCATTCATCCGCTATACTAGAGCTCAACAGGAAAGTTTAGTACGAGGGAGGCGTCGGTTTCGAGCTGGTCTCCACCGGAGCTAGCGAAGGTTCCGATGTTACCATCGAGACGATACTGCTTACAGGCCACATGTACGAGTCGACCCCTCAAGCTCTGGTTAGGCAGGCAACTCGGTAATATGGAACAGCGGTACTTGCAGAAGCTGTGCTTTTGCTTGGAAGACTGGCGGATGATGTGAACGAGCTCGCTTTGATGTAGGGGTATCGGTGTAGCATGACATATCGGGATCTACCGTACATCGACCTGCCGAAATGACATGATCATCACGTTCAGTAGTTGTAAGATATCAAATTTGCTTTCCGCACCCTGAGGCTCGGGATAAAAATGATAAGCTAGAGTTCGCTGCTTAGCCCTTTGCTCTGTCCATCTTCATAACAGAATGACCATCTCGCAATATCGCAGATAATGGAAATAATTCGCCCCAGTACTACTTCCCAGGAGCGCTACCTACAACGAGTGAGCCTTTCGCGCTTGAAACGCTCTATTTCTACGTTGGACGACGCTAACCGCACCGAATCTCATAGACGAGATATTTGGATTGGTCGCGCGGTCTCTCACTAGTGGCGATGCATTTGGAACTCTTGCGACTTTGCATCTCGTTAATCGCGCCACATGGGACGAAATGAAAGACAAGCCACAGTGAAATGTAGTCCGGGAGTCAAAATGGGCAATGTACTATATAATCTGCTCTTGTTTATGGCAGACTTGCCTCAGTACAATTAGGAATTGAGGCTTATCTCTGATCGCGCCGTTACAAGATGCTAATTCATTGCAAAGGAATGCAGGGTTTGGTGTTTTCGTGTATCGCTGGACCGATTATAAATGCGTAAGTGTGGCTGTGACGTATATTCATTTCCGGTGGGCTGATTTGTGATTGTATGAGTCGCTGAATCTTCGTAAATCGTCATTTCTGCGCGGGTATGTCAAACGGTAATCCACGCGCTCGAGCTCGAAGTCGAACATGAAACTGAGCGCAAGCTCAAGATCATAGTTGTCAAGGGTCCTGCCGCAATCATCGTATATCGCTCCAAAAAGTCGACATAGAAAGGCCGGAATAGTCTGCAAAGCGATATTTTATGAGCTGGAATGGACGAACCTCGCTGAATCGTAACTAACTTTTCTGTCTGGATACCATCCAATTGGCATTCTTTTCGAAAGAAACAGGCCAATCCCGGATCCTTCGAAACTTTTCTCCAACAAATCCTAAAATACGGGAGTCAGTGTTCTGTGGTCACCTTTGACACCTCACATACGAAAGTAGCGAAGTCATCCTGTTAATCAAGCAAGAATCAGCGACGGGTATCAGCTGTGGTCGAGACCTGTCTGGGGCGTACCTCAAAAGCCCGATGAAACCAGTGCACTGAATTCTCACGCCACACATTGATCTCCATCCATTTCGAGACGTCTGTCGGTACAAGATGGAAGAAAGGGAATTGAACACATAATTCGGTCCGCGAATCAAATGAGATAGCCGGCTTACAAGCAAGAATGATAACTTTGCCCATGTTCTGCGATTTCATCGCTTCTGCATTAGCCGCGACAGAGATTGGCTTAAAGCAGCTTTGCTGGCAACGATATTCCTGCTGTCAGGAGGTGCAATCTCTCGGAACATATACGTGTTTCGACTTACGAAGACGAAGTGCAGAGAAATAGGGTCACGAAACGGGTATTTCAATCTTTCCAGGAAGTTCTCGTACCTGTTGGTCGATGAAAAGATCGAAGGCGGCTTTTCGGTCTCCAATGCGATTGTGCGCGGTCGTTTCCCTTGTCGGCGATTTGGCGGGAAACGCATTCCGAGATCCGTCAGAAGCTCGCGTACAACAGCAGTATTGGGGCGATCAAGCTTTCTGACCAGCACTGCTGTCAGGGCTTCTATTACATCAGCCACAACCTGCAGAGGAAGGAAGAGCCATGTCAACATCGACGCTCCGTCTGCAGTCAAAACACTTACTTTCTTCTTGATTGTCCTGGTGTGCGGCCAGAGCGAGCAATGTTGAAGTCGAACCGGTGCTGTTGGAAAGATCCGTTGTCGGTAGTCCTCGCCGATCTTTTCACTGATGATAAAGCGCGCCAGGTTCACCTTCATTCCCGCCACATACAGACGACAATTCATGGATGTTTGTCGTTTGTGCCGATCGAGGACTTCCTCGTCCCAGTATGGTAGGCGATAAACTGTTGTCGCATTGTCCATTGCTATAACCTCAACGTCTTTGTCGCCTATTGGAGAACAAGGTGGGTTACAGTATTAGCTCTTGCGTCTCTTTTTTCGCGCGAAGGCTTACCGAAGTGCTCGTCGAGCTCATAGTCCACCAGAAGCCCGGCGTCCTTTGCCACGAGCGCTGGCATGAGATGGCGGATTGGTGCTTCTTGAAGCGAGGGTACAACCGTCTTCAGCTCTCGTGTTTTGAGTGGATTGTCAACGCCACGTATCAGGTGATGGAGGGAGTCGCATATTCTGACGGAGAAGTGCAAAGAATCAGTCTTGGCTCCTCGCAAGATCACTCAAACAATCGCAGACTGATTTCAGGGCGGTGTGATAGGGCTTACCGCGATGTGATACCATTCGCCGCGTTCCCCTTTGCCTTGACGACACGATTGATTTCTCTCCAGTCAACAAGATCAAAAGCGTTCTCAACATCTCCCTCCCCATGATACACCCCTTCCGGCTCTTTGTCCAACAGTGGAACCAGCATAAAGTTGTATTCCCCCTCAACTTGCACATCCTCTGGAGATAGATTCGACGTTGTTGTGCATTCCTCCGCCACGACGGCCAGATATCGTTCCAGGAGTTCGAATTCCTGTTGGTGCACTTTGAGGTAGGTCTGCTGCTGTCGAAAGGCGTACCATTGCTTATCGCAGGAAGGTTGAGACCGAACAGCACGTCGTGATCCTTGGCTTCCGTCCAACCGACTGGTGTCGCAGTGAGCAGACCGTACCGCCCTGAGCGTGCGGTCTTCAAGCTGGTTCCGTCCGGCGTCCGAGCTTCGAGAAGGTGACATCGAGACAGCAAAAGTTCGCCGAACCGATGACTTGTCCCGCCGGTATCCTCGCCCTATTCCACGTTTGGGCAGGAGAGCACTCGATGGTCATGATCTCGTCACTGAACGACCGGCCATAGCTGGTGGATGCTGGTTGTCTAGGTGCATTCCGCGGCCGAGGTAAGGACGGGTATGATGCTGGAATAGTTGTTTCGAATTTGGAAATAGATGTGAGGTATTGCTTTAATCGTTTATCTTGAGCGAGTGGACTTTGAAACGGATGGCGATTGCTGATAGAGGGTGACGTTAATCGAGTCATACTGGTTATGTTGCCGATATGTTACATCCGGAAGAGTGTTGCCGAGAACTGGGAAGTTGAACAGCAGTGGATGTGCAGCACCATCGCTTTCATGTCGAGACGACTAGCAAGGGAGTGAACAGTAAACAGCGGAACCAAAATCGGAAAGCACCTTCTGCTCAGACTATTCACCTTGATTTCGATCCCGACGACCGTTGAGCCTCGAAAGAGAACGACGATGCACTTGTTGAGCAACAAGAAACCCGCTCGCTCCTTGCAGAAACTGTGCTCTCTATGAACACTACGTTGAGGACTAGATAGGCGCACAGACCGACACACATCCTCTCTATCGAGATAGCTGGCGGAACGCGGTATGACAACGCTATCTCCCTGCTTCACGCCCGATCCCTGTCAGCATTTGGCAAGAAGCTGACTATGCAGCTTGTCTTTGCGCACAGAGATATCCTGTTCCACCCCATTTAGTAGCTTGCGGACCACGAACGTCCACCGTCGGCTTCCCTATGGTCATATCAGGTGTCCATTTCACTTGAGCCTCACACCATCCACGCCTGATACGATTCACCAGCGGGTAGTCGCTGAAGTGACATAGTCGCGTGATACATGCTGTCATAGATACCAATGAATGCGCCGTTAGCTATTCAGGTGGCGTGCCTCGACCATAGTTATTGTTCATGTCACGCGGTCCGAGATCACTAACGACCGTTATGATCTCTCGGACCATAGTATAGAACATCATGAAGGGTTGATACGTTGCTTGCAGTCACCGAGAAGTATCACGTCTGAACCCTTCGGTCCGAATATCCCAACTCATATCGTCCTCCCCTTTTCAAAATTCCTCGCCCGTCCTCACCCACCCCACTCCCATAGCATCAATCGAACTCCATCCTCCCAAAAACGCATGGGCGCGTCCTCGACCTCCCATCCCAGACCGACCCTCTCCACCGCCCGCAGCTGGCGCAAGAACGCCGCCCGTCGTTGGCTTGAAGTCGAGGGTTTCCGAGGAAGTTGACGAGCCGGCGATGATTGGGAGTGGTGTGTGATGACGGAAGATGCGTATGTTGAGTCTACGGGTGATGAAGTATCGTGTGATGGTGTCGGCAATGAAGGAGGGGGATTGACAATGATGCAGGGTACGCTCTGCGTTGCTACTGGTGCATATGGCGTAGGTGGCGGCGGCCTATGGATACGTATCAGCTGGACCACCGAGACGCGAGAGGAAAAAGAACGTCGCCTGAGACGTACTTGGAGGCCGTGACTGAGACATGTCCCCTCACCGGTCAGCGACATTCGCCAATCAATCTTCCAAAACTGTAACAGCTCTCGTGCAGGATTCGTTGTGTAGCCGAAAAGCACGATGAGGCGTCGTAATCTCGGGGAGAGCGACGAGGCATCGAAGCTTCGCATAAGAGGCGTGCAGGATCGATTGTCGGATGAAAGGGGGTGTGCGGGATGGTATTCCCAAACGTCGATGATGTATAGGCGGACAACGACAACGCCATGAAGGTCGACAGTCGCATCCCTCGAAGTCGACGTGGAGAGTAGCTGTTGATCGGGCAGAGGGGAATGATGGGTCGCGGATCGATGTCGAAATGTTGGATTGATTCTACAAGTCGGAATGGCATCAGCGGTATGAAACGGATAGGGAAAGGCGACGGAGCGGCGTACCGGAATGCATCACCCAGAAGATCAACTTGTCCGGTCCAGACGGAAGCGAACAAATCCTGTGGTTTGACGTTCACCTTGACTGTCTGTGTCCTACGCCTACGCAAGACATCAGCATCTGAGTTCGATCAACAAAGTTTTTGCTCAGATACTTCTCACCGGAACAATGTCACCAGTGTCCCGTAAGGAAGAATAACGCAAACTGACACCACCATAGCGCGTTCGGTGTCCGGGCAGTCTGGCTCGACATTTCGGAGCGGGAACCGCGCATAGGAACCCGATGTTTGCAACATGATCGTTGGCATCCGCAATGGCGCTGGGAAGTACGCGGCGGCTGACAGAAGCGGCGTCGATGATCATCGTGCCTGCGCAGAGATGGACTGACACGCCGATTGGCGCTGGCACGGCAAGTGGAAACGGCGGGATGCCCGTGCTGGTGTCCTATGATGCGAGAGTCGAACCATGTCAAGTACGAAGACGGGAGACTCACTCTCCGCTTGCTGGACTTCACTATCTCGGACAATGAACGAAAGATAGGAAGGGGAGACGGTGAAGACCTCCGCCTCGTCGCAGATCCTTGGGCCGAGCCAGGCCATCATTCTTAGCCAAAGCATCGAGTTGTCCCGAGTTGACGAGGCATCCACGGATCGTAGGTCACTACTTTCACATCTCGCTTTTCTTGAGCGTCGCAAGTCGCTATTTCCGTATCGTGAGTTGTCGGATAGACGCTCAAGACTTGCCATTGAGCGTCGTGCGGATGCTCTGCGATCGTAGCCTTAGTCTACGGATGTGCTAAACAGGAGCGGACGCAGCGGAGCACTTACCGATTGAATGATCCGTAGGCTTCAGAGTCTCCTCCACTTCCGGGAAGCAGTGTACGCCGGTCATTTCTGTCACCATTCGCCTTGGCCATTCACATACGACGCTGCAGAACAAGCTGTCAGCCATCAACACAAGTCCTTGAGACGCAAGGAAGTGGCACGACTTACGATCCGATGCTCTGATCCATCGGTCGTCCTCCCGCATCGCAACATTGACGTTCCGTCTGAGCTTTCATCCCTTGCTGCGTCGAACGAAACGAGTTAGGAGCAAGAGCGAGGGCGACGCGACGTCGAAAGGAGAGACGTTCTGACGTTCAGGTCGATCTTTCCTGTCCTCCTGGGAGTGATTTTGGCGCTAGTGACGGCTGTTCTCGTTTCTCGTCAGCCCGGAAGACTTCGCGGTGGCTCTGTACCGGCAGGAAGACTTACATACGCCGCACATTCGGACAAGTTGATTCACCTCCTCTCGGTCACTTTGAGCTGTTTTGTCGCCTCGTGAACGACGACGAGGTCCCCGAAAGCATGTGGTGCTTTACGTCCAGTCACGGTGTTCTGGAAGTAGCCTTGACGAGTAGTGCAACGCTCTGATGATGGCAACGCGTATGGAGGTATGATCAAGACGGCAAGAGAAGATGAACTTCATTCCCTCGCTCAGCTTCACCATCGGAAGCAAACGGCTTCCGGGCCCCGGAGCTCGGCTGCGCCGGCCATGCATATATGAACTCTGCTGCATCTTGGAACACTGCTGCTGGCTATGGCCAACATAGTCGACCGCCAGACCGCCACCAACTTGTCATTGCATCGAAACAGCAATCAAGTTGTGACCGGACTGCATGATATTCACTTATCGACCGACGAAGGAAGATGGTATGCTGCGTCGAACCTTTCCTTCCCACCGCTGAGCTTGCTCACAGCTCACAGGACGGCGAAACGTGTTCATTCACAAATCATGACACTGAGTCTGCGCATACAACCGCATCACTTGCCTAGACGTAACTATGTATCTTTCCCTCAATCTGCTCTATAACCGGTCAAGATGTGGACTTGAACTCATTGGCAATTGATGTGAGATATCGACGGTCCGCTATTTCACCGTTTTGGCATTCGGTGCCTGTTCTGAGATCGTGCGATGAAAGAATGGGACGTTGACACCGTCGCTTGTCTTGTACAGGAACGCATTGTCTCTGCATCTTTCTGCAAGGAGGGGAATCATCAAGAAGTCTCAGGGATTTCCACATGCGCTAACCTGTCGCAGTCACTCTGCGTGGTCCCTTGGCAATGCTCGCCACCCGTCGCAGTCCATATCGAGCTTAGCAACAGCTCGAAGGAGCTCTATAAGCCGCTGCGCTTAAGCGTTCTTGTAGCCTTGTCGGCCACAAATGAAAATGGTTCGAATGGATGACAGAAATGCGGTATGTACTTCCGAAGTGTTCATCGGGCGGCGAGAGGACTAACCGTCAGAAGGCTGCGGTGCTTATATTCACTAGTCATACTTGTCATATGTTGCATGAGAGAGACTTCGCGCAACCCTACGCTCAGAGTCATCGGAGGCGTAGTGCACACAATGGTATGCAGGCTGGCGCTGGCTTTTCCGCAATAGCTTCTGGAGACGTTTTCGCCTCACTCAATTCGTGGTTACATTTACACCTCGACGCAATTCATCAGATGACCTAGGTCGTTCTCCTGAGAGCTATCTTCCCGTTGAGTCGCCCTTCCTTGTGATCTGGTCGGGTCCGTTCCGTTATATTGCGGCAACACCATCACAGCATCGAATGGTAGTTGGGGGTTCCGAGGTCGACAGACGGTCTCGCGCTGTCTCGGATGCCTCTTCGTAGTCCGATTCGAAATCGTGTGGACATAAGAAAGATTGAAACTCTGCAGAGAATGACTCCGAGTGGGGCAGCAAAAGGAGAAGTCAAGGAGCTGGAGTCGGCGCTGTAGGGCAGTAGGGCAGTGATCTCGTTCTCAAAACTGCTACCTCAATTGTGCCCGATTGGCTGACCTTGCTTCACAAGATGGTGTGGATCCGCTCGACCAGGTTAGATGGAGTCAACATGTTCTTTGACATCGCGTCCTGTTTGCCCTTGCGGTGAGGGTTACATCGCGGAGCTATTCGGCTTTCAGAGTTCCGAGAAGGTTGAATGCGATATTTCTCGCACGATGATAGTATAGCTAGAGGACTTATGAAACCGTCTCCTGGCTTTCGAATCTGAAGGTGACCCCGTTGGCGACACGTACACCCCGATCCCACACCAGACATATTGTTGGATCTCCACCTCGGGGAGTAAAGAGCGGTAATCGGCCCTGGAACACTGGGTAGAAGGGTTGTTGGTTCTTGATGGTCTCTCTCCGCCCACGTATAACTGTACTGATCACATGTGTGCGACGGAGACTACCCACTACATGCGCCTTTGAGCCCGGCACACGTCTCGAACACAACTAATGACCCATATGGCTTGTTCGTCGACTGTTAATCTCAAACACATACCCGTTCGGGGTAATAGTCGGCTTCAAGCATCCTAACCAGATGATCCACTCACAAATGGTTTAGATATGATTGTGTCGTCCATGCCGACAGCTGCCCCCGCTACAACTGATTCCAGAGATTGCCTGCGGCCGTGTTCAGCACATCCATCTTCGTAAGCTTTTCAGCAGTCACTGCCCCGTCGCTCTCGGCTTTTCATGCACTGGTCCCGAAATAGTTCAGGCGTCTGTGTCGCTATTTTGCAAACCAGCTGCGACTGTGTATTCCTCGATAGCGGGAATTTGCAACGCATGTTTCTCGTCGATCGTTGAACTCCCCAGGTCCCCTCCAAGGGTGAGCATCGACTGCCAGAGGTGAAGGACGAGAGGAGAGGCGGTCAGATTTCGATCAAACAGCTGCTATCCACGACTGTATTCCAATCGAGCGTCTCCTCTGTCTCCGTCAAACACCTGGTGGTTTAGGTGTCTACCAGAGTCTCTGGCGAGCACTGTGATATTCGTGAATGCTAAAACTGACCGCCAGAAGAACAAAAAGCTAACGCAATCGATGTTTCTTCGCTCCGGTGTTATACCAACAAGTAAGATCCATAGGGGCAGATAGGAGCGAGAGAATGGGAAACGGAGGTTGTGGGTGAAAAAGCGAGGACTCACAGCGTTCCAAGCCGTCGGACGGAGCCGTCGGACGATATGTGGGCTATCGATGCGGTCTGACATCACGTCGACTTTGCTATCGCCGAGTCAGAGTGTGAGTCGCCCACAAAGCCAAGTCGTCGCAAGCGGATTCCGTCCCGTCGACGTGGTGTGCGATCCTCAGATTCCTCCCGGTACGCTGATGATCGCACACATGGGAATGGTACCTATACTCCAGCATGCAACTCGCATCGGCCGATCTTAGCGCAAAGGCACGTATGGAAACCACCTGAATGCACCGTGAATATACCCCATGTGAAGTTGCCCGGTGAATGGAGGTCGTTTCCAGTAGAACACATCATAGACCACTTGCTCACCAAGAGGGAATCACAGTATCAGAAGCCTGTGTGGATTAGTGGTGTATTTCCATCGCGAAGCAGTTAAGGAGAGGGGGCCCCGTGTTCGAACCTCTTCCGAGCTGACTTTTGCGATATTCTGTCAGCCAAGGCTCTTGTTGGACAGACGCCGACAGTCTCAACGACTCGCGACTCCGACTCTACCTGATAGCCCCCTCCGGGCAGTGGCCAGGCCCATTGCTCCCTTCTTTCGACTACGTACTGTTTTGCCAAGGGCTGTAGACGGCAGAATGCACGGGCTTCCTTTTTGCGTTCTGTATCTTGTTCATGCCTCTCGGTCACCGGCTCGGAATCTCGAAATGCTTCTACCTTGGCCACATCACTGTCCCTGAGGTCCACAGCTGCACATATCATCGATAGATATACGTGGTCCTCCGTTTACTGAGCGACCTCACGGGATCGCCTTCAGTAACTTCGCAGTTGATACTTGATGAGATGCGTTCCATCACGCCCCCCTCGAGGTGACTGGTAATCAATAGCCAACCCGCCGGTGTTTTGTTGGCTCAATATTGCTTCGCAAGCGATGAGATACACATGCGTGTCCTTCGAGTTCATTGCACAGTATCTGAGGGCTTGCGCAGACACGCTGAACTATGTCGCCTCCTCATCAAAAGCCTGACTTAAGGTAGCCTGTTAGAGGCAGCTATTCGCACGGCTTAGGCTCGAGGGAGCCAGTGCTCTTTTCCTTTCTGCATGACCTTGAAAACCCATTGCTCTCAGCTGCACACATCTATACTAGCGATCCGAGGTGTACACGCCAAGCGCTGTGGCGCACATGTCACAAGGGGCAAACGGCAAGGTCTGTAGTCCTTGTATGGATACAGTTCCGCGTGACAGTCATCGAGGTAAAACGGCAACCAAACTCCAGAACGCCAACAATACCTTACTTAATTAGTGGCGGCCTGCCAAGTACGTGGACGACACTTTGTCCTGGATCAGTAAACATTTGCTGATGAACACAGATATCGCCTTGCCACTTTGCCTATAGCTGGTGTCATAGTCGCTCGACTCGCGGTGTCAGGAATGGGTGAGTGAGGGACTTTGCGTTGTACACCAACCTCCAGAAGACAGATCAGAGTAGCTGAGAACTATGACGTGGGATCGAACCACAGAGACCAAGGTGTATGTAAACACTTGATGATCTAATACATATGATCTTGC
>JAKLLX010000116.1:45969-59124 GCA_022813745.1 Naganishia kalamii | reverse complement strand
CCCCCCCCCCCCCCCCCCCCCCCCCCCCCCCCCCCCCCCCCCCCCCCCCCCCCCCCCCCCCCCCCCCCCCCCCCAGAACGAAGACCATACAAGTAGCTCGTGAGGGTTGGCGTGATCTTTGCTTCATCAAATGCTGTGTCACAGCCTGCGATCTGGACAGAGCGAGTCAAGTCAGGCTCTGCAACGTTGACCTTGGGGAATCACTCACGCCTATCCATACGTCTTGAAACGTCACCGGGCATACTTCGGACGTGTGACCGTTCGCGATTGAGGCCTCCGGAATCTCGTTGATGGCCGCTTCAACAGCGTGACGGATTCTGAGAGCGACGAACGCAAGAAGGCAAATGAGAAGCTACGCGAACAGGCAGACGAAAAGAATCCATACCTAGCGAAACAGCGATCCGCTCCAACCTATCATGAATCCCGAGCTCAGCCTGATTCCGCCGTTAGGCAAAGCCCATGAGCTCACTTCTGCGAGATTCCCTGATCCTGCATATCCTCTGCCGATGATAGCACCTTGTGCTGAAGCAATCGATGCTGCAGTCTTGCTACCGCCAACCTGAAAGACTTGAATCAGTACACGGCATTCTTGATGAAAGCAAGGCGTTGCTTACTCACATCGACGCAGAGAAAGTACGGCAACGGCACTGCCATGTTTCTTTACGGCCTACTGTAGAGCCATAGGTGGGCAGCTTGATACTGACATGATTCCTGATGTGATGTCAATTTTGTCAAGACCGGATTGAGGAAGATGTTGATCGTTTCAAGCTGGAGACCCCGCATGCGGATCCAGATTTTTCCCTTGCAGTGACGGCGTCATTTACTCAATAATTGCCCAACAAGATCCTCGAGCTCTTTGCAGTCAAACATCTCTCAAGACGGACACCTCCCACCCGATCATCCTCAAGATGTCCGCCAACGGTCATGATCCATCCGTGCATGCCCAAGCCAGGTCACCAGAGAAAGAGTCTCCGCAAGATCCAGCTTCGACCACGCCAAAGAAGAAGAGTATGGCTTCAAAGCTCGATCCGCTGCTGGCGAAGTTGCCGAGTTGGCTGTCGACCGCTTCGAAAGATCCTCGAAAGTGGAAGACCTTCATAAGATGTATGGTGTGCTTGTTTGCGAACCTAGTCCTACTGGTATGTCAACCAAGTAAGTTCTTTTCGTCTATACACAAGCTGGCCCACCGAGCTAACCCTCTATGCCTCCAGGTCTGCAATCCGCCGGTCAAGCGGGATTCTTCGGCCTCATCGTCGCCTGCATCCTACCGCCATATGTCCCCCTCTCCGTATTCCTCTTCCTCATGCTCACCGTCATTGTGGGCATGTGCCTCGGCTGGGCATGGGGCGTCGCAGCCATGGCGGCAGCATTGAAAGCGAGGAGTCAGACATTGTTGGCGAGTCAGTATACCCGGGCGCAGGCGAGTCTCCAGCCTTCGGGGACAAATCCAGATGCGCAATGTAAGCCATCAATCGGTATCCGGGTACATGGTCTTACGAAATGCTTTGCCCTGCAGTCCAGGTCTTCATCTTCCGAGGGGATTTCTTAGATGCGCGGTCGACCATCGCCTTTGCGATCTTCTTCTTTGTCGGGACGTACTTCATGGGCAGCATCCGAGCTATCGCACCTAAGCTGTAAGTCCTGAAGAGATATTTGGATTACCGTAGGCGTACTGAATCGGAGCGGTTGTCAGAACTCTAATGTGCATTTTCGGAACAATCGTCATGGTAAGTCTTCGCCCGCGACCTGTTCCGAAGAACGAGGGGACTCACAGATGGGAACCGCG
Source organism: Naganishia kalamii (assembly GCA_022813745.1). Classification (NCBI taxonomy): domain Eukaryota; kingdom Fungi; phylum Basidiomycota; class Tremellomycetes; order Filobasidiales; family Filobasidiaceae; genus Naganishia; species Naganishia kalamii. Next base: position 57,338 of record JAKLLX010000116.1, on the reverse strand, counting down.
CAGGATGTCATGATGTCGTACGGACCGCTTTTCCCCAGTCAGTACGTGGTAATAACGAGGGCGTCGGGCCAAGGCAGTTGACGCTTCTCTCGTAGGCAGTATACCATCGCCACGCAGTTCTTGATTCCGACAGGGTACTATGTCGCCACCGCAATTGCAAGCATCATCCTGGTTTTCCCGCAAACCTTGAACCACGCCTTGACGTGAGCAGATTCCTGCGTCGCGGAGAGACTCTCACTGACAAGTAACCTTCACATACAGATCTGGCTACATCAACGGCGTCTTGAAGGCTGGAAACGGTCTAGTTGGACTCCAAGCAAAGGTACTGGTCACCTCGCCAAGTGACGTTCAAGCCTGGACTGCGCTTTCCAGTAAAGCTCGGGAACTGCGGCAAATATTCTCCGGTGCTCTTGTGCAGATCACGGACTCCTCGGGCATGCTCGAGCTCGAAGTCAGCTATGGACGTATCAGTGCAAAGGATTTCAAGCTGTTGATGGAAAAGTCCAAGGTCCTGGTTGGGAGGCTCTTGGGCGTTGCTAGTTTCCAAGTGAGTGGATGGTTGGCAATGTTGGCTAGGTAGGCTGTTGACGATCCTAATCGCCTGTCGCCGTATAGCTGCTGGTCGGGGAAGGTCACAAACAAGATGGAGGCAAAGATGCCGGAACCACCGGATACGAAGGGAAACCCATCGATCGTCTTCAGAAGATACAAAACCGGATAACCGAGAAAGAGCAAGCCAGCAGCCGCACCGTGGATCACTTGTTACCAATTCTGCAGCAATCTTCAGCAAGATTGAGGACTGCCTGTCACAGTGGACTACAGGGCGGCATCGACTGGCTGGAGTGGACCAATACCCACCGTTGGTATAGGGGCAAAAAGGCATACCCGGAGGGCGAGACTGTACAGGAAGGTTTGCAAAAGAGGAAGGCCGTGATCGAGGAACTGAAAGATGCCTTGGATGAATTCCGCAATGCGGAGCACATCAAGCTCTTGGAACCCTTTCGAGGGCTGTTCGATCCGGACACCGGAGACTTCCGGAAGCACGCCGACAGGCTGTCGGATGCCGATTCATTTCAACTTTCGACTCGATCCTTGTTTACCTCGTTCGTGTTTGTCACCAACTTGATTTCCTACTCGACTACTTTGATCGACTATCTGCAAACGTTGCTCGAGATCGAGGCGCGATCGCCAAAGAACAAGATACAACTGCCGACTGCCCTTCGCAAGATGGCAAAGATTGCCATGAGCCGGAAAGGTTCGGCAATGAATCCGCTCGAGATCGGGACTCAAGATGTGGACGCAGACTCGGAGAGTGACTTTGACGACGACGATGACAGCATGTCGACAAATCGAACTCTCGTCGAAGAAAAGAAGAGCAAGGCAAAGGAGCTGAAACGGCAAAAGACGGAGCAACGGAGACGCAAAAAGTACCGTGTGGACCCAGATGCTGAGCTACCTCGAAATGGCACGCAACGTTTCCTGCGAACGATTGGCATGGCATGGCGTTGGCAGTCTTCACCGCAAGGTCTATTCGCTTTGAAGTACTCCCTCGTGTCAATCGCTCTTTGGATCCCAGCAATATGTCGAAGTTCGGCGTACTTCACCTACGTGAATCGTGGTTTATGGTAGGAGGCGGTGCAGTCGATCCCCTTCTGATCACTGACAGCGACTTTCCCCAGGGCCTTGATTATGGCGCAAACTGGTCTTGGTGTTTTCGCCGGCGAGCAGATCGCAGGATTCGTCGCCCGAATGGCCGGTACCCTGATTGGCCTAGTTCTTGGCATGTTGGCTTGGTATATGGGCTCGGGACATGGAGACGGGAATCCGTATGGCGTCGTTGCTGCGACTCTATTCATCACGGCACCATGGCTATTCGCGCGGGTTGTCGCTCCGCAGCCAGTCATGGCGTTCCCATTAATGATAGCGTGAGTCGTACGGGAGTCGCTCAAATGGGCTCGAGCTAATGTGATACTCGTTGTGTAGGGTTACTATCGTCTTCGTGATCGGCTACTCATGGGTAGATACGCACTTGCTGGTCCTGGCAAATCAAGGCGCCGGAGTGGATGTTGCGTGGCGCCGAGCGTAAGTCGCCCTGCTCGCCTTTCGGGCTTCCAAGCGAACAACGCTCACCTGTTTTTTGATGGCGCAGGCTCCTGGTGATCATCGGTTTCACAGCTGGCTTTATCATTTCCCTGTTTCCCAAGCCTCAATCCGCGAAGGTCACCGTCAGAAAATCTCTCGCAAAGGCTATCGACAATTTAGCCGAACTCTATACGGAAGAAATCAAAGGTTTCCTCTTGGAGGCGAATCTGTACGAGGCAGGCAAAACGCAGACGTTTGACGTTGAGGAGCGGGCAACACGGTACAGAACGAGGTTCTTGAGCCTGATCGTAGGTATTGTCAGCCCATTCGGGGGTCACTCTGATTGATCTCTTACCGTCAATAGGCAAAGCTTCAGGCTGTTCCCCCTCAAATCGCAAATGCAAAGTTCGAACCAGCCTTGCGTGGGCCTTGGCCCAAGAAGAAGTACGAGGCATTGATGTCCCGAATACAAGAGCTTCTGGGAGCGATGGCACTGTTGAGCAATAGCTGGACAAGAATGCGCAGCGGGTGGGCCAAGGCTCTGGTGGATGACACTGCATTCTTCGAGCCAAATTTCGTGAGTCGACCTATCTAACCCTTTACACCAAGTACGGCTTGTTGACAAGCATTCACTCAGATTGCGGACTCTCTGGGTCTACTCTCACTCATCACCCATTCTTTGCGGGACGGAAGGCAGATGCCCGCCAGTCTGCCATTGATGGAAAGGCTGGCAGCACATTCGCTACACAGACATCATCACCATATTGATGAATCCCAAACGCATGGCCAAGACCCGAGCTCAAGGCTAGCCATCCTCCGGGAGACTTTGATGACGGTGCCTGCGGAACCTGAGAAGAACGGCGCAGGTACTAGACATCTGAACTGGAAAATGTTGCAGGTGAGAACTTTTGTTGAGAATTGCAGTCCCGGTCTGACAATCTGATGGGTTCTTCAGGATGAACAACTAGCAATATACGCAACAGCGACCATCGCCCTCAGCCATATCGCCTATAAAATTGATCAGATCCATAGTATCGTCCGAACCCTGGTTGGCGAGCAGCAGTTCGATGCTCTGGAAGATCTGAGTAGACAACGGGCGTTGAAGGATGCGGAATGGCTTGAACACGCATAGTCGGGTCCTTATCCCAGGAACGTGCTTCTTACAGCGTTGACCTTTCAGTGAAGTGGATATCAACGGTTGTAATTTCAGCTGAATTCATAATGGCCCATATAATCATACTGGACTCGCACTGCACAACAGAAACAACAGCATCTAAGTTTCGTCATCCGACCTATTTGCTTCATGATTGCTCTATGGATGAGACTGATCAACATCTATCTTGGGCGTAATGCTCTCCATCTATCTCTAAGTCGACTTTTGCTTTTCTTCCGCTTTGACAGCCTTGCTCAATCGCAACCTCGCCTGCATGACCGCCCTCGAGACATCGACCACCTCTGAAGGCGAAAGATCAAACGCCTTGACGAGTCTCGGCACATTCGCGATCGGCAGGTAAATCTTGCTGTCGATTTCCGCTTGTTTATCGTCCGTGGCGCGTTGAGCCTCGGTATCTTTTGCGATCTGCGACGCATGCGGCGTGAAGATGGGAGTGGAGGAGGTGATGGTTGATTGGGAGGTGTTGTTCGCCGTGGATGATTCCGGCGAAGGAGCGTCCCGTTGACGAGGGTGAATGCGAGACGACGGGGTCGAGGTGGTGTCGAAACTGACATCTTTGCTTTCGTGGTTGACGCCATCGTCTTGGTCTCCTCGATTGGCGGTGGGAACGGTTGACTCTGTCCCATGTGTGTAGTTGGTCATGTTGGTTGCCTTTTCGGCCGTCGTATCGCCAGAGAACTCCATTCCATGCGGACGATCCGTGTTCGTGGCGTATGATGCAGGAGTAGACGTCGTGTCTGGCGCGACACCATCGGATTCGTGCTTGATCCCATCCTCCTTTGCTGTGACGTCCGAAGCGCTCGTCTTGGACGGCGTCACAAAGCACCCTGCCAAAACATCACTCGCCTCGATCCGCAACCTCCCCTCGGTCCCCTCTTCTCCAATAGTCTTGCTCAACCATGTGGCGCCCTGCAATGCCTTCCAATGGCTATACGCCCTGAAGGCGACGTAAAATCCTGGTAAATTGGGAAGGATCGGGAGCGCGGCGACCGGTAGAGTGAACGGCAGGAGGATCAGGGAGCGGATGAGGTATTTTTTGTGGTACGGTATCCGCTCGGATAGGTGGGCGCGGAGGAGGGCGGTAATGTCGGGTGTGGATGAGAGGGACGGGTGTCCGGCGGGGTAGAGGAGCGGTATCTGCGGATGGAGGAGAAGGGCGAAATCAGTAAAGCTGCAGGGAGTATCGACGGGAAGACATACCTGGTATCCAGTTTTCTGGCTAGAGAAGTCTACGCCTTTCGGCAAGGCTGGTATGCTCGGATTTATTGATTTGAGGCCCCATCTATTCGATAAGCGGCAAGTATGTCAGAGTTATCCTCACGAAGCTCTCCTTCGTGACTCACTCTTCATACTCGATCTTATCCATCAACCGCTCTCCATTCTTCCATACCCAGTACTTCCACCCCTTCATTCTCTCCTGCCAAGCTTGCTTCTCGCCCTTCTCCACCGCCTTGGGCGGCTCACCCCACGAGAGCCAGAAGGCCGACGCCTTGTCTATGCCATATGGCAGCCATGTCGTCGGTTGCTTGTAATCCAGGGAAACGGTCTGACTGGCAGATTGCGAGGATGGAGAATGTTGACATATGTGCCAGTATATCAGGGGTTTCGAAGGGTCTGTCGGAGTTTGTGAAAGGGGAAGAGCGAATATCCGGAGCGGAGGTATTGAGGAGGATTTGGCGACGTCGGTTGACGATTTGTGGGCTTGCCTGTATGCGATCCGCTGCGATACTGGGCCGGCGACACGCAATGCTGTGCGTGCTTGTAAGCGGAGGAGCGACATTGTATGCGTAAAGTCGAAGTACTCACCACGACGACGCAACGACGACTCAAGTAGAATTCAGTTCAACGTTCAAAGGCCGGTGACATCACCACGGACAAGATCGCATCGATGTCCCTCAAATTAGGGGAAGGAGCGGGCGCACCATCTTCAGCCAACCAATTGCCGACTATCAGTATTCAAATCCGACATCGATTGCTCTTCTTCACGACCGCTTCAATCGTTACTCTGCTGGGTTTGCGGTCAACAGGTGGATACGACGCAGTAATGGCATCCTTCAAGTCAGGTATGTCGCGTCGCCGAAGGAGACCGCGAAGCACGCTAACATTTCCGTTCGATCTTGCTTTCTTCGCGTTATTACAACTTCGGCTCTTCTCTGCGTCTTTCGACACCCTCATCGACTATACCTCAACCGCAATCGCTCGAATCATGTCACAGCTTCCTCTCTGAGGATAAAACAGGGATGTATCCCTTCCGTGCAAAAGCGGGTACGTGATATTCCGTCAGACCTTGCTCTTCACGTATGTTCCACTTACTGTCTCACAGAGCGCACACGACCTCATCATCCAACACCGCGCCTCCCCCTCGGGCTCGACACCCGCCAAAGCGATCATCCGCCACGGACCCCCGACCGGCGGTCGATCCGCGCAGAACGGCCAAGTCGCGACCGTTTTCGGGTGCACCGGGTTCCTCGGGCGATACTTGGTCCACAAGTTGGCAAAGCAAGGGACGCAGGTGATCGTGCCGTATCGGGATGAGGATAGCAAGAGGCATTTGAAGGTGATGGGGGATTTGGGGCAGATCGTGCCTTTGGTGAGTTCGCGGTTTGGATTGGATTGGGATGGGAGATGTTCGTGCGGGGAGGATACCATGCTGACTGTGCGTGCGATTGCTGTCCCATAGGAGTGGGATATTCGAAATGCCAAGCAGATCGAGGAATGTGTCAGGCATTCGGACGTCGTCTACAACCTTGCTTCGAGGGATTGGGAAACTCGGTGCGTCATGTCCAGGGACGTCGTAGCTCACGACAGCTGACCCTATTCTTCGGTTGTCCAGAAACTTTACCTACGAAGCCATGAACGTCGAGTACGTGTCATACTTTCCTACCTATATACTATTTCTCACAGTCTGATGTACACAGAGGCGCCGAACTCATCGCCAAAGTCGCCGCAGACGCCGGTGTCCCTCGATTCGTGCACGTCTCGCACCTCAACGCCGACCCGAACTCGGCCTCCAGGTTCTACAGGACAAAGTTTGAGGGTGAACAGCGGGTCAGGGAGGCCTTTGGCAGGGACGCGACGATCGTTCGTCCGGGACCGTTGTTCGGTGCCGAAGATTGGATGTTGAACGGTATTGCGTGTAAGTCATTCCGTCCGCATCATAGGATCACACCTAAGGCTTCACTATGTATTAGCGTACCCGACTCTTTTCCACCTGAACAACGGCCAGACGCGAACGCGACCCGCCCACGTCCTCGACGTCGCCGAAGCCCTCAACGTCATGGTAACCGCTCCTCGAACTTCCGTCGGCCAGACGTTTGTCCTTCCCGGTCCCCGAACGTACACCTACGAATCTCTCATCAAGCTCGTCGAAGCCATGACGCTGAAAAGCCATTCCGCTCCCATGCTGCCAAAGCCCGTCGCGATGGCCATCTCCACCGTCTTGAACAGGGCACTTTGGTGGCCGACGATCAGCCCGGATGAGGTGACGAGGAAGTACATTGATGATGTTGGTGCCGAGATCAAGGCCGTGGAGGAAGGTGTCCCGGCTGGATGGGAGACGCAGCAGGACACTGGTTTGGCGAGTGTTAGCGGTGTCAACGGGGAAGCGTTCAAGTCCTGGGAGGACTTGAACATTGACCCGGAGACCATCGAGGAGCACGCTATCAAGTACTTGCGACGTTACCGAAGCGCGTACGTACCGATAGTTCGCTCAATTTCTCTCTCCTGACCACTCTTCCTTCTCTCTTCCTACAGCGCCACGTTCGACGCCCCCGTCGAACTCGGATCATTCAAGGCGCCCAAGACGTACCACGTTGTCGAATAGGCGTCGCGCACGGAACGATGATACCAGATCAAGTGTAACTCGTCGGTGTATAGAGATGCGGACGATCATGTATGAATAATTGGATTCTGCAGAATGGACAGGTGTACAAGAGGTATACAGGTACCAGCTATGTCGCCATATCCTCCGCAGAGTTCATTACGGCTCGTCGGTATAAGTCAGTGTCGTCCTAATTCGTACGGACAGTGACTATCTCGCCTCTCCGGTGAGGTGATCCGCTGAGCTCTCCTTTCACCCGACTATGCCTTTGTTGCCATGGCACTTCGACGAACTCGCCAGGGCAGTGGTATATAGCGATCCGTACGGGGATGGGACAGATGGTCTGTCCACTGTCTGTCTATCTTCGCTAGAACTCTCGTACTTCTTGACTCAAAGTATCAATCTTCAATCTGCCTCCGCGCGATGAAACTCGATCAACATTTCGACACGAATGACGATATTATCGTCGACTTGGCGTTGGGAACAGTCGACGTTCAGCAGACACTTCAGCTCGAGAGTGAGGCAGAGGTGACCTTGAACCCCGAATCAGCGAAACAACCGCTGCTCTCGCGCATTGGGAAGAGCATTGCGCGAAAATCATCGTTCCGTCGCTTCGATCCGGCATATAGATCTGCCGCGAACAGGGCCTTGGAGGAAACACGCTCGACAGCTCCCTCGCCGCTACGGAAACAAGATCTCCTCAACAAGACATCAAGACCAAAGTGGCTTCAAGCATTCAGGAGAGCTTCCCGCAAAATGGTTTCGCTGCGGGACACGGACTCGGGATTCTACGGAAACGCGAACGCGGGTCGGCCCTCGCAAGACGATCTCGACTTGTCGCAGTCTATCAAGGTCGAGATTCTGCCTCTGCCGCGCGACGCCAATCAGGACCATCACGTCAAAGACAAACACGGCAAGTCTACCGGAGGATTCACCAACCCCTGGCCATCCTGGCAATCCGCGGGATTGACAGACATCTACAGCGCATTCACCAAAGGTGCGGCTTTGAAGTATCCTCCGAAGCCTGGGGAGGAGGAGACCTTTGAGGAGAATGGGAGGCTTGTCAAGGTTCTGAAGCCGGATTGGCAGGGAGAGGAGCGGCAGATGCACAAGACGGAATTGGGTGTCACTGCCGTGCTCGGTGCCAGGGTTTGTTGGCTAGGACATGCGAGTGTCCTGGTGCAACTTCCCAGGAGAAGGCTGGCGGACAAGGGGGAAGAAGAACAAGTGACAGATGAACACCTATTAGATGAAGCTCAAGACGAGGATGAGAAGGTGGGCATCATTTTCGACCCAATCTTTTCTAAGAGGTAAGCACAGTGCATTGTTGTGCGACTCGTTACCGACTGGTCAATGTTCAGGTGTTCCCCAAGTCAATGGGCTGGACCGGCTCGGTATCTCAATCCACCATGCAGCGTGGCAGAACTTCCCCCGATACAGATATGCTGCATATCGCATGATCATTGTACGTTCTTCAAGTCAGCCGCTCTGTTTGTACTTAATCCTGCGTGCAGACGACCATCTGGACTACAACACCATCATGGATCTCTGGCGTGTCAACGATGAACGAATACATTTCTTCGTTGCTCTTGGTAGGGTTCTTAAGGTTCCGTTTGGGTTCCACGCTGACCATTCTAATCGCAGGCGTCAAGGCCTGGTTCCTCTCCTGCGGCATCCCAGAATGCAACATTCACGAAATGGACTGGCACCAGGAGGCTCTCGTCACATTGGCATCTGAGCATACGTCGCACAGGAAATACCGAGACGACCCATCGGGATACCCGCCCCTGCGGTCACGGCAACAGGAGAATAAAGTGAAGCGGTCGTCCATGCCCGGCGGTTTCTTCGACTCCGACGAGGATGACTCGGCAACGCTGGAGGTTGAGTCGAGTCCATATGGAAACGAATCTGGCAGCTCGAGCCAAGAACACGTAACGCTGCTGGACAGCTCGGAAGCCCGAGCGAGTCGGCCGCATCCCCCTTCAACGATCAAGTACGCGCCGCTGACACTCAAGGTCGTCTGTACGCCGGCACAACATCGATCCGGACGAGGTGTCCTGGATCAGATGAAAACGCTCTGGGCGAGTTGGGTTGTTGGTGTGGTGAATGACGAGGCGGATGGCAGCTCGAGCAAACAGGGGTTTAGAAAGCAGGATGATTTCAAGGTGTTTTTCGGAGGGTGAGTGACCCGGTACTCAAACGAGGACCGTCTGATAGTCTCTGTGTCTAGTGATACCGGATACCGATACGCTGGCGTAGACGAGAAAGACCGCAATCGATTTATCTGTCCCGCCTTTGAGGGTGAGTTGGCATATTATCGTTCGTCTGCGGACGCTGACCGTCGCTTTAGATATCGCACACCGGTATGGCCCGATGGACCTGTGCCTGCTCCCGATATCCACCGGTTCCTCGCTATCCTTTTTGCGGAACCTCATCGGGCTTTCGTTACATCATTACTCGCTGACATCGGCTCAGCATTCGAACGCGTGGGACGCTATTCAGATTGCAAAGCTTATGGGAGCACGTCGGACCGTTGCAATTCATCATAGTACCTTTTCGCCAGAGGATGAGAGTCGAGGTTGCGTGGTAGGTGCTCTCGTTGACTCCGTACTTAGCGCGCTGATTTTGGTATACAGTACGAGTTTGTGAACATAGCCCGAGAGGAGGATGTGTCGCAGAACTGGCAAGAAGAAGGGTGTTTCGTCGTCGCGGACATTGGGGAGGTGCTGGAGGTGGTATAGGCAAATAGATGCATCGCAAATTGTTGCACACGCAATACACGGACCGGTTGTAAAGATAGAAATACACAGCATACACGTCTCGAGATGATTCCTGGACTTGCTTTGGTCGAACCTGGCAATGCCCAAGACGATATACGATCTTATCTTAGGCGAACTCACCATTTTCTCCTCGGGATGCCTGTACCGAGACTGGAACTCGGGTTATAATCAGTGCCAAAATGCCTATGCCGAGACTTGAACTCTGGCTTTTTTCTGTCCCAAATGCCTGTGCCGAGACTCGAACTCTGGCTTTTTCTGGAGTTTCTCTGAGCACAGGAACGACCGCTCGCTAGTGGGCCTTGACGTCTCGTCAAGACCTGTTGACAGATAGGTGAGGTGGATGTCTGCAAAACTTTCTCCGAATAGCAGGGTGAACTGTGACCCGGCCGCTTTGGGACGGCAGGATAGCTGTACCATTCACGCGCTCCATGAACTCATTCCGCCTATCCCGCCTCAATCTCTGGGATACTTCATCTCATGCTGTATGTTTACTTGCCCTGAACTTGTCGGCGATGTCGCGGGAAACAGAATTTGGCCATATAAACGCAATGTGCAGCTCGACATGTCTGTGCCGAGACCCAAACTCGGGTTATAAGTCGGTCGATATAACAAGCTATAATATTGTCCGATGGACCCCTGAAGCCTAGTAAGAGCCGTGTATTCTAGCTTGAAAGGTGAGGTCGCAACGGGGGCAGTACGCAATGGTATGGGAGGGCCCATTATTATGACAAAAGCCGGCGGGAAGGCGGTTACTTCACATCATGAAAACCGCTCGGCATCCCTTTTACCTGAGAGTTCCGCCAAGCTCTTACCTGCCTTCTCTCTTCCTGTACTCCTCTTGTGGCTGCCCGTTGTATACAGACGCTCGGGACGTGGTAAGATGAATGTACGAAGCGTACGGCGATTTGCGACCGAGTCGCCACCGAAGTATCGCCTCGGTTTTCGCGATAACCCACTTCCCCCGCTTGTACGCAGGTCAGATAGCCCATGTTGTCAAAGGGGAGACGTCAGGGCTCCAGAAAATGCTGTCGAAAGGCGAAAGCCGCTAGGGAAATGGAAGAAACGCGGCCGGCGGGGAATGATGCACCGCCAAGGCAAATGATTGATACGGTAGACCCAGGCTGGCAGAAATGCACTTCCCCGCATCCTTCTCATCCGGCAGGGAGGGCAGTACGTCCGTTCTTGACGTTCTGGGACAGTCTGGCGCCTCTGAATCGTGAGCCTTCTCCAGGAACACCAAAAAGTAGGCAGGGATGCTGCTGAAGGACTAGTTTGATCAGATCTCATGGAAAAGTGGCAAAAATGCATCTATAACGATGCCTGTGCCGAGACTCGAACTCGGGTTGGCGGGTTTAACAGCTTAGCGAGCTATGAATCCACAGTGATAACCATCTACACTACACGGGCGACTTGATGAGCGTTGTTCGGTTTGCGGGTCAAGTTTGCCACGAAACGATGAATCTTTCATATGAGCGCGACTTGACGGTTTGACCGATGCCCGGACTTCGTCCGG
>JAKLLX010000116.1:0-45959 GCA_022813745.1 Naganishia kalamii | reverse complement strand
TCAAGTTTGCCACGAAACGATGAATCTTTCATATGAGCGCGACTTGACGGTTTGACCGATGCCCGGACTTCGTCCGGGATGCAGCGGCACTCGCTATGAACCACAGTGATACCATCTACACTACACGGGCGACTTGATGAGCGTTGTTCGGTTTGCGGCTCAAGTTTGCCACGAAACGATGAATCTTTCATATGAGCGCGACTTGACGGTTTGACCGATGCCCGGACTTCGTCCGGGATGCAGCGGCACTCGCTATGAACCACAGCGAGGCTCTTTGGGCATGGACGGGACGATCCGATCTCTCTCTGCTCTCGCGATGTGAAGTCTTCTACAACAGGGTGTGAAGACTCACCGGACACCTGAGACGCACAATGTGTCCGTGCAACCTGAACTTCACATAGTGGCGCTGAGCCGATCACGAGACAGTGTCATCCGTCGCGCTTCTCCGATGGACCTCGTGAGACGCGATATAAGATCATCGATGCATCTGCGGGGACATAAACAGGGTGGTACCTCTGGGACAGCTTTTCGACTCGCTAACAGGGGAACTCTGAAAGGTAGGGCGTCAAAGGAGACTCGAGGACTCGAGGGCTAGAGCTCCTGCACACGTATTATACATAACTGGCTGCCCAACCCTTGTGCACACTACCTTTTCCAGTTAAGCTTCACTACTTCTCGTCTTCTGAAAGGCCTCCAGCGCTGAATCGCCCAGTCTCTGGTATCCACTGCTTGTGCCCTGTCATGTCAACCGTTCAGCCCGCTCAAACCGATGATGACTTCGAAGTGCAAATGGAGAAACTCTTGGATCAACTGCGTGACTACCTTTGCGGTATACTTGATCTTTTACATGAGTATTCGTCGTCTGCCCTACATGACACTCAGATTCCGAAGTATGCTCGCCAGATCGACGCACTGGACGACTTTGTATATGATGTGCTGGATGGGTGGGGCAAAGGCCAGGATCTTGACTTGGAAGCGCTTCACTTCCAGGCCTCTGGCCTATTCACTGCGAAAAATGGACTTCATGGCATTGTCGAATTTCCCGTCGGATACATTGCATACTTTTTCGAGACGAAAGACAGCTCTGTCGATTCCTCGGCGTGCAACCGAGCACATCAAGCCTACTCTGACATTGTCACTAAGTGGGAGGCCCAACGTGGTCCTCTGCCCAGTGCCGAGGTGTATGCAGCTGCAGGTCGCCCGGTATTGGGCAAACGGCGTTGGGATGGGTATGAAAATTCTGCTGCGAGTGGGGATGTGGATGACAGTAGACAGTATTCTTTCAGGGCGACGTCTATAGCTAGGGAATCTACAGCCGAATCTTCTTCAAAGCGACCCAGACTCAAGCCGCGCAGTCGACGTTGAACTGGCTCTAGACCGTTCCCGCCAAACCCTTCGCTGGGTCAACAGAAGACCCCTCAACTGAGTGTGCCTGTAGCATATATGCGGTCCACAGGAGGCCTATTCATGTCTTTGTGTATCTCTGTATTTAATCATCTTTGGAGTGACCCCTTGAACGCTGTCCTTAGGTACATCACAGACAAGGCCGACCGAACGGCAAGCAGGCAGATGTGTAGCTCACGCCTTCTGCGGGATCTACCACTGCTAGATTCGAGCAGCAGTATAGTTGACAAAAGATCAGAAATAGAGATAACAGCATGACTGCTTTCCAACCTGCCAGCTTCCTCTGCCTCGAAAGGAAGACTCAGTCGCACAGGCTCACATCAGTCGACTTGCCGCCTTCGCAACCTTCGTCAAGAGTAGGTCATTAATTCAATGAGACGCTCATGACTCGCCGACTCTTGCCTCTACGGGTCCAACGTAAGCGCTCGGGCATCTAAAAACAATGTCTTGAAGAATGGCAATAGCATGTTGTTGGTGACCAGCTGATTTGCTGCTGCAGTTCCAGTATCGATTGATAAGCAGGGTAGCCCTCCTTTACCTGATCACCCTGAACAACGTCTTCTTCTGAAAGGTGGACACTTATGACATCTTTTAGGAGAACCCGATGTCACTGAGAGCTGACTATAAGACGAGGCAGAATTTCCCTCAAGCGTCAGGCGCGAGTTGATTGCTGTTATGATGCTCCTCGAAACAGATAGCCTCTAACTCTCTCTTACTCGAAGGAATTCGCCACTGATACGCAGCGACACATAACACCAAGCGCGGCGACATGCAGAGCCCATCTTTCGGACAACCTGACCTGGACACTTCTCCCTCAATCCCGCCGTGTCCTGAAGCCCCGAATCAGTCGCTGGAAGAACAACTGGTGTGCCTCAAGAAAGCCTTGGAGGCGATCCGAGAGGCGGGTGCAGTCGGTGAGATTTGCTATTCGACTCAACAGCTTTATGACTTTATCGAGGATCGCTTTCAAGTCGCGGAAGAAGACAACGAGCCCGTTACTCTTCCGGGCTTTGCTTTCTTCTAGAGGGCAAGGCTCTTTTCGGGATCCAAGGAGAGACACCCCTCCTGGACCCTGCCCCAGATGCGGATCCTGGCCTTCGTCAACTCTGCCTCGCAGCCACAGAAGCATATCAACGATGCGTACAAACGTGTCGAACCGATTTGGGACCCATTCTTGGCAAGCGCAAGACAGATGATGAGGACGACACTTTCTCCAGATTGGACCCCAAATCAGACTGCACCCAGTAACAAGCGGGATCGAACCGCTCTTTCTCGCAACAAGTCTCTTCAGACCTTCCTCTTCGAAAGCACAAGAGGGCGATGCTACCCCCCGCTTCTCGTAGAATCCTTTCCCTGAAACGTTCAACGTCTTTCGCTACGCTCTTCCCTCCAGGAACTGACCAACCGTGGGGACTGCCTAAGAGTGGTAAATCGTACTCTTTCACGTTCAGTGCTTGAAATGCTCAGGACGCTTGAAGAAGAGAGGGACAATATTTGCAGCAGTCGGCCCTTCCACCACTCTAAGATTGTATGATTTATGTTGTATGTACATGTATCCTAGATCAGAAGGAGATAGCTCCGATCTTGCTTTCGACATGGTGGAATTTTGAGTCCATTTCTTGAGCTTACCAAGCCTGGACCAGGCCCTCAGTCAATCGAACGCTACCACGAAGTTGGAGCCTGCGCCAGCTGCGGGGCAAACCCATATGACGAACAACAACAACGAGGAAAACATCACCCTCGGTCTGAACGCTTGCGATGGATGCAGACGACGAGAACGTCAAACACAGGGGCGGAGCTTGAGATGAGGTCATGTCTAGACTTCTCCTACTTCCAAGTGTGCCCGCGACTGATTCCTCTGTGCTCAAAACGGTTGCGAAGTGCAGCGAACGAGATATCATCGGTACACGTGCATAGGAGGCCACGAACGGCACAAGCCTTCTGCTACGAGTCGCGCCGCCAACCAACAACCGCAGGCGGTGAAATCGTCAGATTGCTGATCGACCGCATCATCGCTGACTTGGCCTCGCCTTGTACCTTCTCCGTGATTCGGCTCGATATGAGGCCCCGTGCTAGCCCCCGTGATCTGCTCCATGACGTGTGCATCAACCTCAGGAACGCGAAGCTCGAGATCTGCACATTTGGCATGCTTCGTCGACATATGCTGCCATCCCGTACGACGCACAAGCAGTGAACACTGCTCGTAGACTCCCACGTTCCATACAAGTCAGTTCTCTAACCCCTCCAATACCCAATCGGACACTCCTTCCATCCGCTTCCAGGACCAAGCTTGACCCACCCATCCACCTGTACTTCTGCTTCCGCTGCATCGCCCGCCTGCGCAATATGCATTCGCGCGGCCATCTATTACGGTATCAGCACCTTATGTCAAGGAAGAGAAGGCGTACGTACCATCTTTCGGAAGAGAGCTATACGTGCTTCCATCTCCGACACGTCGATTTCCGCATCCCCGGCATCTGCGTGTGAGGCAGCGATCGCGCGTAGGACTTCTCGACATGTTTCATCGACGTGCATCAATGCAGCGAGAACGTCCTCCGCCCTGGGTACCATCAGCGTCTGTCTTCGCACACAAGAGAAAAACCTACCTCGGTCCCGAAGTATCGCCCGTCGTGCGTCCCTCGTACACCGCAACCGCGTCACGAACGACGCGGACACCGCCATCACCCGTTACCATGCCCACGACATCCCTCACCACCCTCACACGGGACGCGGGATCTTCGATCGTAAACGCCTGCGTCGTTTCCTCCTCCTCTGCGGCGCGTTTCCGCTTTTTGCCCTGCACCTCGACCGGCGGTGACGCCGCAGCGGAAGATAAAGAATAGACAAGCCATCCTGCCACGGCAGCAAGGTAGGTCGTCTTTTCTTCCCCTCGAGGGTCCGTTTTGCGTGGTTCCGCAGCGGGAACATCCTCGGCAGACGGAACGAGCCAGTAATCTTCCTCCTCATGGCCTTCCGCTGCTTTGGCTTTTCCCTTTTCCACGGCGGCAGGTTCCCGTTCATCCAGCAAGGAACGAACGAGCGCCGCGCACTCCGTGATGAACCATTCTCCGAACACGGGTTCCTCGTCCTCGTCTGCATCTGAGGATGTTGCTGGGGTGAATTTATCCTTCAAGAGTTGTAGGATGGGTGACCAGATGCGTAGAATTGCGGTCGTTGGCGCCGGAAGGGCGTCTGGGTGCGCCGGGTCGTATTTCGTTCGTTTCCTACACCGCAATCAGCATCACAGACCTGTCAAGCAGGAAACGACTCACCGAAGAGACGGAACCATCCCCCCTTCCTCGCCCAACAGCACCTGAACGACCCTCCTTCCCACCTTTTCCCGCGCATCATCATCCTTCCCCTCCACCGCAGCGCCAACGAGATCCTCCACCTCTCGCAACGTCATCCGCAACTCCCTCGCGCCCTCCCATCCGCCCGTGGTGGACGCCTTACTCGTCCGTTGTCGATAATACTGCTTCATCAACCTCTTGTACTTTCCCAACGCCGCACGGAACGCTTCTTCCCCGTCCCATTGCTCCTTCTCTTCCACAGGGAGGGAATCAAACACCGCCGGACCGACCACGCGTACGCGCAGCCATTCGAGCGCCTGTTCCGCTCCACTTCGAAGCACCTCGAGCGCCGGGAGATCCTCGTGCGTCACCGCATGCCGCAGCGCCACCAGCCCCTCGGGCAGCCCTAGCTCCCGCGCGATGTGGGTGATCGGACGAGCGTAGGTCCGTGTTTGGAGGGGATCGACGAGGGAGTTGATGAGTCTTGTTAAAGCTGCGCCGAGTGTCAAGCGGGTTGTAAGGTGTTCTTGAGGTGTTGTGGGTGCGGGAAGGAGGAGGGCCGTGAGGAGTGTGTGGAGGATCGGGATGAATTGTGGTTGTGTGGGTGATTGGAGGTATGTTGATAGCTGCGGAAGAGATTAGTTTGGTAACGACGCAAGGGCGGAAGACGTACTCGGGCAACGGCACGTTGCGTGCTAACGATATCTTCGGGGTCATCCCATATCCATGCATGGAGCTGTGCGAGTTCTTGGCGGTTCGCCCAGGGCAGGGCGCGTAGGTGAGGCATAGTGAATGAGAGATGGACGTCAGATGAGAAGAAGAGAGAATGCATGATGAATATGCAGAACATGCATGAGTGGGAAGTTATTTGAGTCCGCCGATCGCTTTTCAAGGTGAAACGTGACAAAGTAAGCAATCTCCTCGTCCTCCTCGTCCTGCTCTCACGCGCTCTTTGCGCCGCTCAGGTCGATGCTCTCTGGGATCTAGTGAGGCTGCCTTGGAGTTGTATTTCCGTCTGAAAGCTCAGCATCCCTCCGCGCATATCGGTGAGTCCAGCAGATCCAGCAGGAAAAAATAATTCGGAAACGTTCATACGTCGGTGTTCGGACCGGCCTTGCAATCCCGTTGAAAAGCGTCGAGCAAGACCGGGACTCGCCAGCCGGAGATGCGCTGGACGAAAGGGACCGTGGACATTGTCGAAAGTCCCGTCCCCTGCCTATTAGATGACTATCGGATATCTTCACAGCATGAGCTGCAATCAACGACCAGGTCCACATGCCAGCTCACATGTCCTATCGCGCTATCGTGTCCACAAGAATACACATCATACCCTCTTCGTCCCTGAACCTTCTCGAACCCGCGTCGAACTCTCGCCCGTTCCACACCGCCGGCGAGCAAGGCGAGCAGCTGAATGCGCGCGATGACGTCTCCGGGCCGTACCCGAGCGAGGCCGTAGAACCGTTTTACCTGCGCGGCAAGGGGGGTCCGAACTGCGAAGCGGGCCTTGAGGACTTTTTAGTAGGCAAGGGGGCGCGGATAAAAATTAGGTAATATGGGATCAAGGCGATTGCTGTCCTGCTTACTTGTCGCAAGGTGGATAGAAAGCTGGTTGAGATGCTCGTGAATATGCTTCAGCTCGTGGTGGTCGAGCCTCGCACGGTGTCCGTGCGAAGAGCAGATGGACCAGCACGCGCAAAGCGAGTAATGGTCGAGGAGGATCGGATCCGCCAGTTGCGTTCGTCCGAAATTCTAAATCCCCAGCCCGAATTGGCCCATTCTGGTGTAGAGTGACTCGGGTCGCCTCCGAATTGGATCCGCTAGCTGACGCAGAGTCGACGCCCCATTCGTTCCAGCTTTCGTTCCCATTGGCTGCTGATGCTAGATAACAGCGATAGCGAGGAGAGGTCAAGTGTTGAATAGTACTGCTAGTATAGACATTCAGACCTTTGATGTGAGTACCGTTGCTGTCCATTCCCACCTTTCCCTTCCTCTCCGCCTTCCGTCTTTCGTCCCCCGCATTCCGCCGTTATACCGGAGAAACAACTCGACTCGACCGCTGACATACCACACCGACAGCGTCTTCCCCTCTACCAAAATGTCCTCCTTCCACGCTGAACCCGCAGACGAAAAGTGTGTCAAGTGAGTATCAAAGCACATCTTGCACCTCTTCCCCTCGCTGACCTTCCCCCAGCACTATCCGAACCTTGGCCGCCGATGTCGTCGCCAAAGCCAACTCGGGCCACCCCGGTGCACCCATGGGCATGGCCCCCGCCGCCCACGTCCTCTGGTCGCGCTTCATGCAGGCCAACCCGTCCAACCCGAAATGGTACAACCGGGACCGATTCGTCTTGTCCAACGGCCACGCCTGTGCCCTGCAGTACACCATGCTGCACCTCTTGGGCTACAAGGTCTCCATGGACGACTTGAAGCAGTTCAGGCAGTTGAACTCGATTACTCCCGGTCACCCTGAAGTTGGCGTTACCGAGGGCGTCGAGGTTACCACTGGTCCCCTCGGTCAGGGTTTCGCCAACGCTGTCGGTCTCGCCATGGCCCAGGCTCACATGGGCGGTGTCTTCAACAAGGACGGCTTCGAGATCTTCAACAACCACACCTACATGTTCACCGGTGACGGATGTCTCCAGGAAGGTGTTGCCTCGGAAGCCGCGTCCCTCGCCGGACACTTGCAGCTCGGCAACTTGATCGCCATTTACGATGACAACCACATCACCATTGACGGTGACACCAACTGCTCGTTCACCGAGGACGTCGAGATGCGATTCAAGTCGTACGGATGGGAAGTCTTGCACGTCAACGACGGTAACGCCGATTTGGCCGGTATCGCCGCCGCCATCGAGGAGGGCAAGAAGAACACCAAGCAGCCGACGATTATCCGAATGCGAACGATCATCGGTTTCGGTTCCAAGGAACAGGGTACCGGACACGTTCACGGTGCGCCCTTGAAGGCCGACGATATCAAGCAGATGAAGGAAAAGTTTGGCTTCAACCCCGAGGAAAAGTTCTTTGTTCCGGAAGAGACCAAGAAGGCGTACGCCCAGATCGCCGAGCGAGGTGCTGCCGCCGAAGAGGCCTGGAACAAGACCTTTGCGTCGTACAAGGAAAAGTACCCGCAAGAGGCTGCCGAGGTCACCCGACGAATGGAAGGTCGTCTGCCCGAAGGCTGGGAAAAGGTCTTGCCGACCTACACCACCGAGGATGCCGCCGTCGGATCCCGAAAGCTCTCCGAGACCGTCATCTCCAAGATCGCCGCCGTCTTGCCCGAATTCGTCGGTGGTTCCGCCGATTTGACCGGCTCCAACTTGACCCGATGGAAGGACGCCGTCGACTTCCAGCCTCCCTCGACCGGCTTGGGCGAGTGGGCCGGAAGGTACATTCGATTCGGTGTCCGTGAGCACGCCATGGTCGCCATCGCCAACGGCATGTGCGCGTACGGAGGTATCATCCCCTTCACCGCCACCTTCTTGAACTTTGTTTCCTACGCCGCCGGTGCCGTCCGTCTCTCCGCCTTGTCCCACTTCCGAGTGTTGAACATTGCCACCCACGACTCTATCGGTCTCGGTGAAGACGGACCTACCCACCAGCCGGTCGAGACCGTCGCATGGCTCCGTGCCTTGCCCAACATGCAGGTCTGGCGACCCGCCGACGGAAACGAGACCTCGGCCGCCTACCTCGTCTGCTTGAAGTCCCAGCACACCCCGTCCACCCTGTGCTTCTCGCGACAAAACCTGCCCCAGCTCGCCAACTCGTCGATCGAAAAGGCCGCACGAGGTGGTTACGTCTTGGAAGACGTCCAGGGTGAGGCCGACATCACCCTCGTCTCGACCGGTTCCGAAGTCTGCCTGTGCTTGGACGCCGTCAAGGTCCTCAAGGACCAGGGACTCAAGGTCCGAGTCGTCTCCATCCCCTGTGTCGAAGTCTTCAAGGTCCAGGACAACGCATACAAGCTCTCCGTCCTGCCCTCCGGCCACCCCGTCATGTCCGTCGAAGCCTACACCACCTACGGCTGGGGCGACCTCGCGCACGAGTCGTTCGGCTTGCCCTCGTTCGGTGCTTCCGCGCCGGCGCCCCAGGTGTACGAAAAGTTCGGCTTGACCGGTGAGGGTATCGCCGAGCGAGCGCAAAAGGTCGTCAAGTTCTACAAGAAGAGGCCCAACGCGCCCGTGTCGCCGTTGATCACCGCTTTGGGAGAGATCAACGACCAGTAGAGGGTGTGTAGTTGGATTGGACCTGTGGTAATCTAGATAGAAAGTTGTGATTCATGGAAAAGAATGGATACATGGCTCGCGTTTGTGCATATTGTGGAGTACGATCGTGTCCCTTTTCAACTATTTGGAGACGTCGGTCGGAGAGGACAGAGTCGAGTCTGACGAATACTTCTCATCCAGGTTATGTTCGACGTGTAGATATGTCGACGACATGTATGATGCAGTAATCAAACGAGTCGCAAGTCTCGGTGCTCATTGGCATCAACTACGCTGCCCTTGCCGTTGGTGGGAGGCGTGCTGTTACCTGAGCTGCTAGGCCCACTGTTGGAGTCAGTCACTGCGTATTGACTTACAGTAGGTAGTCAGCTTGTCATCAGCCCGAGGCCAGGAGCTGTCCGAGTTCAATTCACTACTTTGCCACTCTCACGGACATGTTCCCCTTTTCCACCATCCCGTCATCGCCACGTGTTTCAGAATTTACCCGAGTCGGCAGCGTCCCCTTTTCTCAAAATCATTCCAGCCGTATTCCAGGAGTATTCCAGGGTTCGAAGCTGAAACGTCAAACGTCTGGGCCCTGACATGTGCTGCGAGGTAACTCCGCAGCGAAGCAGGTGGGCGGAAGCAAGTAAAAAGCCGGTTCAGCTCAGGGTGTGTTTGTGTTTCATCTTTTCGTACAAGAAGCTGTACAAGGTGACTCAAGATATGGCGAATACCGTGGGACGCATTCAAGGATTCGGTTTGTGGCGATGATGTCACCTCGGAAACCACAACACTCGCCAGAGATGACGCCAGATACATCACCCGCTACGACACCCATGGACGAAGAGCTCCTAGACGACTCGCCGCACGCCGAGTCCTCTGCGCAAGCCGCGCGAAAAGTCCACTGGAACCTGGAAAAGACAAAGTCGAATCAAGGTGCCATGGACGCACGCCTCATCCACCGACAAGACGAAGACTCGCGCGATGTCAAACACGACCGATGCAGTAATTCCGCGCACGACCGCCGCCGTACGAAACGGAATTCCCGGTCGGTGGGGAACGGGTTGGATAGGATCGATGCGTTGAACGAGGTGGACCGGATGGATGTGCATGAGAAACGGGAGGAGAGGTTGAGGCGCCAGCGGAGGGAAGAAGCCCGGCGGAGGGAACAGAAGAGGGAGATGGTGGAGAGGAAGAGGGAGCGTGAACGGGAGGTGGCGGTGGAGAGTGAGGAAGGGAGTAGTTTGTCTGATGCCGAGGAGGGGACGAAGATGCCCACGTCTGGGAGCAAGAATGCTGGTACGTCACGCTTTCCCACAACTTGTTACCCATCCTAACCCCTTGATGCAGAGGCCGACATCTCCGCCGCCGCTCACGCCATGGACTCTTCTGACGACGGCACACCCGACGCCGCGCCTGGCCCGGCACCCGCAACAGGGTTCACGCAAAAAGACCCGGAACGGGATGCTGCGGAAGGCGAGATGAGGATGAAAATGCGTCCGCCACGCAAGGACTCCCAAGGAAGCGAATCCTCCGATACCAGCAGCGAGACGGAGGTACAGAGCGAGCCGGAGGGGGGAAAGAGGCCCGGCGGGGTGTTATCCGCTCTCCTGGCAAACTACGGATCCCGAGAGGACTCCCGCGGCGGAATCAGTGGCCGCTTGCTTCGCGGGCATCGACGTCGAAGGCGAGAAATGGACGATACCGAAGGCGACGAAAGCGATACGGACCGGCGTCCCAGACGACGGAGAAGGCCTTCGTTGCAGATCCTGAGGCGGAGAAGACGTTGGGATGAGAGGAGTTTGTTTGCGCGGAAGCTTTCGGATGCGGGGACGGCGAATGATTCGGGCACGGAGGGTTCGCGATCAGAAGAGAGTGAAGAGGAGGACCGGCCGAGGCATAAACATCGACGCCGATACCCAGGACATTCTGGGAGACAAAGAGTCGACCCTTCGGCGCCGGTGCACGATCAAATGGTCGAACATGCCCGGGGACTTGCATCGGCTTCGTCGTCTCGTCGTTCGTCACAGACGACACTAACGGACTCGCAACCACGGAGAGAATCTCACGACCTGGGGCCGTACCCATCGGGCACGAGCGACCGGTCCTCTCTCCGGACTCGGGACCCGCGACACTGGGGGGACGTCCGTAAAGCGCGACGAGCAATGAAGGAGGATCTGAACCAACCGTATATCCCCGCTCACCGATCAGGACACAACGATGCCACGGACCCCGGATCCACACTCATCGTCAACCAGTATTGGGATTCTTTTCTCCGTTTCTGCCGGCTCCGATCACGCGGGATGAATACGGAAGAAGCCGAACGACTCGGCGTGCAAACGGGTCAATATCGAACCATCGCCGCCTTGATCATCGCCACGAGCGGCCTCGTCGGTCCCGCCGCACCCCGCCTGGCACACTTTGCCCCCGCCTCAGGGCGGGACGCAGAAACGAACAAAGGCCAACGGAAGCTCGCAGAATACACCAACCCCCGCGAAAAAGACGCTCGGGCGATTATGGAAATGACCGAGGATGCACGGCAAGAGGCGCAGGAGATGGGTGTGCCGCTGGACGGGAAGGAAAAGGTGGAATTGGCGAACGAGGCGTTGATGCAAGTGGATCAGGAGCGGGGGAAGGGCAAGCCGCTGAGAGGACGAAGGCATCAGAGGGAGATCAAGATTACGAGGCATATCTCGGATATCTTGGAGAGGCAAGAGTTCATTGAGCATCTTGCAAAGGCGCTGGTCAAGTGAGTGGTGGCAGTCTTCGAGGAGGGCGTAGCTGATCGACTGCGTAGCTATGGTGCACCGAGTCATTCGATCGAGACTTGGCTAGAGGCGACCGCAGATGTGCTCGAGGTGAGTCATGCAAACTCGATTCTCGAACGCGACTGACCTTGGATGCACAGATCGATGCATCCTTCATCTACTTCCCGTCGGTCTTGATCGTGAGTGTCTCTCGACTATTCAGTTGATATCTGCTCACTCTCGTTCACAGGTTGCCTTTCGAGATTCCGATGTCCATTCGACCGAGACCCTGTTCATCAGGTAGGTAGCAACGCTTTCCCCCTGTTTGGTCGCTAATCGCGTACAATACGAAACAGACCAAAAGGCGGACTTGATCTTTACCGACTGTCGTTGATTCACAAAGTGTATAGGAAAGTAGTACATGACGAGATCAGCGTCCGGCAAGGCAGTCGAGCCGTCAAGCGAATCGTCAAAGAGGTATGTCGCGCATCCTCTCCCCTCAGCCAGTCCTCATTTAAAACATTCGCAGAGCAAACCCTACCATTGGTCGGTGCTGTTCCTCGCTTCGATCATGACCTCGGCCGGTGCTTCCGCCGTGGCCTTTTCCGGATCGTTTGTCGATGTCCTGATGTCGGCAGTACTCAGTCTGCTATTGGCATGGGTTCAGCTGTTCCTCACTGCTCGGCAAAGAGTCGTGACCAATATCTTCGAGATCGGTACTGCTGGCTTCATCGCGTTCTTGGCTGTAAGTCTGCGTTGAAATACACCTGATGGCATGCTAATGGATTGATTGTGCAGCGTGCGTTAGGCTCGACCGGACACTTTTGTTACGGTTCACTAGTATCGGTAAGCGTGTTGCGTATTCCTGTCGTTCTATTCTAATACCCTTCTTGCCTCGCAGTCGGCTATCATCCTGATCTTACCGGGTTGGTTTATCTGTCTGGGAGCACTGGAACTTGGGTCACGGAACATTGTTTCAGGTGCAATGTAAGCAACTGGCTTCCATTGCGGGCACTGCTAACATGATCACTCCAGTCGATCCGTTTGGGCTATCGTATACACCCTCTTCTTGTCCTTCGCCATCTCCATCGGCGCCGAGGTCTACGATTCATTTGGACCCAGTCAGCCATCTGCCGGAGATACGTCGACGGAAGGCTCGGCCTTGCAGACGGTCGTTGTGGAGGGGTCATTCAGTTCGAACAACACATCGTTTGATAACGTCTTTCAGAATGGTGAGCAAAAATAGCGGCTGTCCCAGACGGTATCTGACCCACCGCTCCCAGGCACATTCACCTTTATGAACGGAACATCTAGCACGTCCGCCACCCAAGTCATCTGTTACCGAGATCCAGCCTACACGCAGTGGTGGTATATCACTCTGCCTGCGTGGACCTTGTTCTTTATGGTGCCTATCCTCGCGTTTGGGCTGGGTATCTGGTTCCGTGCCGACTATCGGTCGAGGGATATGGCAGTGATGGTGATTGTCGCCTCAGCTGGTTATTGCGTGTATTACTTTGTGAAGCAGGTAAGCCTTGTTGGCATTCCGTGAGATCACCCCCTGACAGCGATTCGCATTAGCAATTACCCAATCAAACGGATATCGTCTCTGCTGTGGGAGCGTTCACGATTGGGTAGGTCTAGCTCTCGATGTCCTGGTGAAAGACGCTGACCCCGACGAATCCAGCGTTCTCGGGAATGTGTATTCAAGGCTATTCGGAGGATCAGGTAAGGCGGCTCCATCACGCTGGTAACAAGATACTCATCACCTCCTGTCTCCCCTGACAGCTTTCCCTTGTATGGTCACTGGTATTCTCTTGCTGGTACCCAACTCTATCGCCGCTGCTGGTATGTATCTGTTTCAAATCGGGCGGAATGCCGCTAACAGAAAGTGCTTTGTATAGGTGGTTTGAGCATGTCATCGAGTGACGACTCTTCCGGCCAAGGGCAACTCTCGAGTACAGTGTTGATCGCTGTCCGAATGGTGCAGACATCGATTGGTCTCGCAGGTGCGCCTCAACACGATGCATACTGTCGTTGACCCTGTTGACATCCTTCTTTCTTCCTCTCAGTCGGCTTATTCGCAGCAGCCGTTGTTGTATATCCCTTCCGTCGAAGTAAAGGCTTCATTTTCGCATTCTAGCAGCAGCTCCAAGAGCCGAAGCGTTGTATCAGCCAGAACAGAATGTTACTCTCGGTAAATCAATAAATCAAGGGGCCAGTGGACATTTGCCTACGCACAGCGCCATGGAATCTTGGTACATCGCTTCAGGACAGCCAATCCTTCTCGTGCAGATGGGAGCATGGAAGTGGCGCATCACTTGTTCGATTGATTTGCTCAGCTGAAATAGGCACAGAGGACTCTAATGAATCCGAATGTATGGAAATTCGCTCGCCCCATTTTCGAGTTCAGGTCTGACGGTTCCATGTAGGAAAACATCATTTATGCGGGCAGGTTCGCCATAATGGGTTCCTGCTCGAAATGAACGAAATGGACGAGTCCCTACAGAAAGCTTGGACAGTAAAGTGATAACCAATATCGTACATCCGTTCATCTATAAGCTTCTTTCCTTCAAATGCCTCTTGATGTTTCCGCCTTCATTGTTTGCGGTCGTATATCGATGACCTGAAGGCTCCGCAGCCCTTCAACGGCTTTGTCATATAGTTGGCCCGAAACCATCGACCCATGCACGCATGCTGTCAGTATGATCGGCAGATGCGCGACTAGCCCTTTCGGTTCCACTGTTGTCATCAGATGGGTCGGAGTAGAATATGGCGACGGACGCGCATGGAGCGAAGCGAACGAGCCTGTCTTCAGCCATGTAGCCAGTGGAAGAACTAGCGGCGAGTGTGGCACCGTGCGATATCACTTCAGCGATAGACGCTTCGTGAGCTCAAGGCCTATGAGCTCGGACTTCGCTTCATGGATCAACAAAGATCGACTTACCTGTGACAGCGATGGGCAAGGACGAATCTCGCTCATTCGCGCTGAACAAACTCGATTGCGGCGAATGAGACAGGCCTTTGAAAACCCTTGGCCGAATATCCTCCCAATACAGCCTCTCTCTCTTTGCCCACCAAAGAGCGGTCTCCCTCGGCAGTTCTTCTGCCTGGTGCTTTCGCTGTGAGTGACCCTTGCGCTTCAGCTTCGATTTCGGTTCCGCCGCGCCGATCCGGCCGAGCCGATGAGGATTGGTGTAGACCATGTACCCTATTTTCTCCTTCCAGTCGCTCAGACTACACTCGGGAGTCGGCTCCAGCATCAGATCCCTCATGAGTTCAAGCATATCCTGCGCGGTAAGCCTTTGAGCAACTGGTGGGCATTCGAGTACCTTGGCCAGATGGCCCTGAGCTGCGCGAAAACCGGGACTTGCACTGCGCAGAGCGGCCCCTTTGGGGTTGTCGCAGTCCGCCACCGAGGTCTGAGTGCACAGCACCTGGAGCGGCAGGCGCAAGTCCTCAGGGACATGACCTTGAGCTAGTGCTACAGCAAAGCGGGGTGTGAAGCTGACTGTCTCCGCATCTGCTAGACTCAATGCTTCGAGCGCTTCACCGCGACTTGTGGACTGGCTAATTTCTCTCGCCTCTGTTATGGAGGTGGCCCCGGTGTTTGATCCAAGAACTGTTGCTGAATCAACGACAGACGTATCGGCTGATGCCTTCTCAACCAAATTGAAGCCATATTCTGCCAAGTCTTTTCTGGAAATCGCCTTCAAAAATGCCTGAGAGAACTCAGCTCGTCCCCATCTGAAGAATTCCAACTTTTCGTATCGTCTTTTCATAAGGCCCGATCGCGCCTTGAGTTCTTCCTGTTCAGCGTCTGTAACGTCTTGAGCAGAAGTTGACTCGAACAGCGGCTTCAGTCCCTCCGACATCCGCCTGAGACTGTCCTCGAATGCTCGTGCATCCTGGTTGGTTCCTCGTCTGTCTACATTGTCGAGCGCAAGGTCGACTTCTCCGGCGTCCACAAGGCCAAACTTGCTCAAGCTGCCGAAAAACTTGGCCCTGCCGAAGAAGGGTTTTTGAGAACACTCGCTATCCAACTTGTACTCTTTAACAAAGAGAATCGCTGCGGTTAAACCCTCCGTTACGATTCGGAATTCAGCTTCGGTGTAGTATTTGCGGAGTCCGCCCGTTGAAAAGCGCTGCTCCTCACATTCGCAATCAAACTCTTTCAAAGCCATCAGAGCATCAATGGAATCCCGGCTGAATTGCTCGGCACGCGAAGCAACATCATACACGCCCGGCCACGAAAGCTGTAAGTAATTAGAACTGGTGGCGGGCATATCGTGTGAGATTGAAGAGGGTGGATTGAAGCTTGCCGTCGATCGTGTACTCTGGTCGCGATGCGTTACAGGGGTGGTCGATTCAGGGTGAGGCGGGTTCTTCGGGCAGCCCGTAGGGAAACACGGAAGCGGAGCTGGTGAGGTCGGGTTGAGTGAAGGCTCGGGGATCGTTCCGACCTCACAAGTTCTTCATATTCCAGTCTTATATAAGCCTACCTTTGGCACACTGGTTGTGAAAATGTGTACAAAAGTAGGTGTTACATGCACTCCTTTGAGTATGGTCGTCATTCCCCTTCAAACGCACAGCCTCCCGCCACATAAATGTCGTCATCCGGCTAGTTGAGTTTCTCGTTTCGGCACGGTAGAAGCCTTGATAATCCCTTGCCCTCAATGGACGACTCTTTGGAATTCTATCAATCAGGAGAAGAACCGTTCGGTGCGACTCGCCATGCGCATTGACGGAGTGAATAGATAACAATGTACAATATGTCAACCCGTCTAGGCCGAGCAGGCTCACTGCAGAGCTGACATCTAGACTCGGCTTGCGAGCAAACCTTAGTCGACGGCATGTCAGTCGCGTAGGGGGCTACCAGCTCTTTCTCGGCAAATGGACATCGAGGGAAAAAGATGTTAACAGCTATCTTAACTGATATGAAACTCGGGGAGTTGTCAGTCGCGTCTCGAAATCAACCGGGCCCTAACAGGATGCTCATGCACGCCCAACTTTTCGAGGGTGTGATTAGGTAACGCATTTAGGCTTTCGGTGATCAACTTCTACGTACGAACGAACCTTCTGCAGCCACTTCGATTTCCTTTCAGAACCGTCTCCTGGCATCTTGATACCGACAGCACGTCTCAGCCAAACCTGTCTCGGGCTTCGCACGACGAGGTAAACCAGCATCACCCGCCTTATCGAGAAGTTTCGCGCGTTATCGAGGGGAACAGAAAACCAACTGTTATCGACAAATTACCGTTCAGCATGACTTCAACCCCGACGACAAACGTCGATCAAGCGACACAGACAGCTCTACTCGCCATCCACGCTCTCTTTCACGACCCGGATGCACAGGCAAAGAAGAGGGCCAACGAATGGCTGAGCGAGTTCCAGCATACGGTCAGTGTTTTGCAGATACGTAGAGAATAGTTAACTCACTGCATGTGTTTCGTCATTCGCAGAGTGAAGCGTGGCAGACATGTCATACACTGTTGACTGCTCCAGATGCTCCCCAGGAGGCAAGGATGGTTGCAGCTCAGACTCTCCGGTCCAAGGTATGTCGTACCGATGTCATCTTCGAAGTCGAACGATCGAGACGAACCTTTCTTTTTCGGTTACAGGTCGTTTACGACGTCTCGCAACTCCCACGAGAATCCCTTCTCCCGCTCCGGGACTCCCTTCTCCAATCTCTCACGCAATATACCGACCCCTCCGCACCTACCGGTTCTCGTGCAATCGTTACGCAACTATGTCTCGCGCTGGCCGATCTCGCGTACCAGTTGCCGGAGTGGAAGGATGTCATTGCGGGCATGGTGGATACCTTTGGACAAAGGGTGGAGAGTGTGGAGATGTTGTTGGAGTTCCTGAAAGTGCTGGTGGAGGAGGCTGGAAACCCGAGAATACCTCTGAACGTGAGTATCTTGAAGCTATGCTATGTTTCGATGCCTAAGTTGGGAATCCCGCGACAGTCAGCGGAAGCTGCAGATCGGTCATCCGAGTTGTTGTCTGCTCAAAGGGAAAAGGTGTTGGGCTTGCTGGAGATGTACCTGAGCGCTCAAGGTGAGTCGTTACCTTGTGCTGGTCACCAACGGGGTTTGACGTAGCGTCTCCAGGCGTAACCTCGCGTGTACAAACCGCCGTGTTTGAGACTCTCCGAGCATGGCTCCAAGCCGGCGAAATCGACGCCAACATGATTGCGCAAACACGGCTCTTCCAATTCACCTTCGAGGCTCTCGCCAACATTGAACTCTTCGACGCCGCCGTCGATGTCATTTGCGACATGATTCACGAGACGCAGGAAGTCGAAGACAATGTGCAGGTTGTCGAGATGATCGTGCCGAAGGTGATTGCCCTGCGTCCGGTATTCGATCAAGCCGTCAAGGACGAGGATGATGATGCCGTTCGAGGCTACTGCAGGATCTTCACTGAAGCAGGAGAAACCTATCGACAACTCATCTTGGCGCATCCCGACACTTTCCTGCCACTGGTGGAAGCAATCGGACAATGTGCGGCGTACCACGATTTGGATATCGTGCCGATCACGTTCGCGTTCTGGTGGAAGTTTGGTCAAGCGTTGGGCAAGCGGGCCAGGCAGGATGATCGATACGACGAGGAGGACGAGGGCCCGTCCTCGACGCACCACCAAGCCATATATGGACCATTCTTGCAGGTCTACGCCAATCTGCAAGACAGCATGATCCGACATCTGCAATTCCCGCAAGGCGACAATGCAGGATTTACCAACGCCGCCGCCCGGGACGAGTTCCGGGCATTCCGTCACGATATGGGCGACACGCTCAAGGATTGTTGTGCAGTCCTCGGCGCCAACGTGTGTATGAAACGGTCGTACGACTTGGTCATGGCTGCGCTCGCCAAGGGGGATGCCATGGTGTGGCAAGAGGTTGAGGCGCCTCTGTTTTCAATGCGGTCGATGGGTGCCGAGGTGGACCCGAGTGATGATGAGGTCCTGCCGCATATCATGGACATGCTTCCAACACTACCTCGGCATCCGAAAATTCAGTATGCCGCCATCTTGGTCATCTCGCGGTACACTCAATGGATAAACCAACATCCGTCGTATCTCTCATTCCAGCTGAACTACATCTCTTCGGGTTTCGAGATCCAGACGGACGACGTGGCAGCTGCTGCCGCACAAGCTATGAAGTGGATGTGCAAGGACTGCAAGGAACACCTAGTACCCTACCTCGGTCAGCTCTATACCTTTATCACCACCGCCGGCACCGGACTGGAAATCGACGACCGGATAGAAGTCACTGAAGCCATTGGATACGTCATCAGCATCATGCCGCCAAACGATGCTGCAGAGGCGTTGCAGCGCTTCACGCAGCCGGTGTTACAACAAATACAGACACTTGGCGCCGGACCTATTCTCCAGGGTCGGGAAGAATTAACCCCATTGACAGGTATGTCGACGTTAAGCCATTGATATGCAAAAGCTGACTTCCAGTCTACAGAGGCGCTCGAGCAACTCGAGGCATATGTGGCCACCGTGTCATCAATAGACCCGCTGCCCGCATCTTGTCAAAACACGGCGGGCGCAGTATATCAAGTCCTCGACCAATTGATCGACAAATACTACGCATCATATTCCGTTGCAGATCGGGTCTGCAATGTTATTCGAAGAGGGCTGTCCTTCTTCCCCTTCAGTAATATTCGGCCAATCTTGTCGGCACTGCTCGAACGATTGAATCTCAGCTTTGAGCGGTCGGGTCATCCGCAATATATCTGGATCATCGGCAAATGTGTCGGCTTATTCGGAAAACAGGTCGAGGAACTCGGCCCTGCGGCGGGTGACATCAACGCGACCTTTGCGAATTCGTTGGAAAGAGTCACTCTGCAAGTCAGACAGATGGAAGTATCTCAAGGAGCACGAGAGATTCCCGATGGTAAGCCTTGTCCTTTCTGCGTATGATGGCGAGGCACTCACGATCGTATTCCTATTAGTCATGGAGGACTTCTGCCAATTTATACTGCAATTCGTGATGCGGTCACCGTCGACCCTTCGCGCGTCGGCCCAGCTTCCGAATATCATCGAACTCGCTCTCTCCGCTACTCTCTTGCCCTCGGGACAGATCGTTATGACCGCCCTCGAGCTGATCGAAGACTTGCTGCAAGGGGCTCTGCGCGATGGCAATGCCTCACCGACGCAGGCAACTCCGGCTGATCAGCCAGTATTGCAAGCTGTGGTTCAACAATTCGGCCAAAAGATCCTTGTCATGACTCTTCAGGGTATCGCTCAGGATTACCCCGAAGACAGTCAAGAGCCAGTCACCGCGATTGTGAAATCGCTATGCACACTGGCTCCTCCCGAGACGATAAGACAGTGGATCGCTTTCGCCATTGATGGAGTACCCGGCCATGTGATACCCGTGAACAGCAAGCAAGAGATGCTGCAGACATTTGATCGGTAAGTTTCCGCTTGTATGGATTTGTCACTTCCGCTAATCGCATTCGTCCTTTTAGGGTATTTGCCGAGGGCAATCCGGAATTGGTGAAGAACGCCATCCGACTCTATGTCCGTACCGCAAGGAGAGCGCGGGATAGGAGGGATAGAATGAGCAATACCCTGAGCGAGAGGCGCTAAGGGTAAAGCATCATACATAGCATGGTATCTTGCATTGTCACCTCACGCATTATGATATATCATGTATCTGCAGGAATAGTCCGGTGATCCGGTGCAGTACTCGCAGATGGCGAAAGAATCACGAGCAATGGCTTAATATGCCACATGTTGGTACGATCTAACATATACAACGATACACGAGCTCGACGTGAGGCAATTGCAGGACATTGACACCGATCGGGCCCGCCGGATCTTCCACCTCCATAGGATAGCATTTTCAGGGCATGATCCAGATGCATAGGCTCAGGATTTGACTGAGATAGTTCCGTTCGTTCGGTACGGCGGTATCGTTCTGTGCTGAATATTAGTAGATTCGACAGCCTTACCACAGCCAATCATCCTGCAGCCTTCGTCTATGCGATCCCCCCCTCGCGACAGTCAGGTTCAAGTACCGAACGGCAGTGAGATGTCCCGAAAGCTATGGCGATGACGACGCGGCGAAGAGTTGATTGTAGTAGGCAGACGCTTACGTGGATGACTGAAGTTCGACGGAGACTAGATCTGGCCCTTGAGGTCGACAGTCCTATAACGGTCGTTGCCACTTTCGCATGCTGCATGTGATGCCTTGCAATCCCAGATGCGACCTTCAAGTGGGAGCACAGGCGGTTTCTGCTGCTGGGCGAGGAGAGCTCTCTGCTGCTTCTTACTGAGTCCGGATTGCGCGACCGCACTTGACAAAGCGGGGAATCCGTCCGATTGGGCAGGCTTGACATAATTAGCTGCTTGATGTTCTTCTAGAAATTGATTCGCCTGTTCCAAGTTTTCGAATGCGAGCTCGGTCTGTATATGTGCTAGTGGTAGAGTCATATAACTTTGCATGAATAGCAGGTCAGTCAACGATCCCTCTTTGTCTTCCCTCTCAGACTCACGCTTTTGACATCATTGTCAATGCAAACATCCGTTCACGAGTCACGAAATGATCCATGAGGTAAGCTCCCATATTCGGTGCGGCTTCGTACAGTTTGAAGAACCGATGATAATTGCCAGTTGCCAAGGCGTTCTGCACAGCGAGGGCGTGTTTTACCGGCGCCGTTTCCTTTTCCACTTTCGAAAGATGACTGATCGTCCTGCCTAGCTCTACAGAGAGATAGAGACTATGCGTCAGAACCGATGATACGGCTGAGAGTAGCCGAGGAGACTCACCACTTTTGTTTCTCGTGTGGAGCATATACAATATCCGATACGCCAGAAACTCATCAGGGTGGCCGGGAAGGTTGTGCTCATACAGCATCAAGAGCATGGATTGACACTGGTTGTACTCGCCGAGATCAGACTGGAGATTTAAAGCGTGAGCATGTCATGTGATGTCAGTTGAGAAGAAGATACGAACCGCTTCAAGTGCCATTCGAGCGTGGATTTCGTACACATTGACGGTGAACTCGTTCTTGATACGTTGAACCTATCAGACAGAAGCAAAACGTTAGACCCATCCGGCACGAACTGAGCAAAATCTGCTTACAGTCAAGTCTTGCCGCAGACTTTTGAACTGATCACAGATATAAGCGTAGTTGTGATCGGTCCTCCATTTCTTCTTGAGATGTTCGAGCGTTTGCCTAAGAATAGGAAGTGGACGAATAGTTGATGGATCCGGTTCCTATAAGGTCCAACCAGGGTTCAGACATTGATATTGTGGAGGCCGAACCAGACTTACGCTTGTCAGACGCAGGTAGCGCTTCTCGATGTTAGTACTTGTTCCACGAATCGTATATTGATCCCAGTTGATCACGTTCTATAGTGGAAATATCATCAGCGGAGTCCACGAATACGTGAGAGCATCTGGACTTACAGGATCCACAGCGGTATCCGTCGTTCCTAACCTTCCACCCAACCACTTCCCAGCCGATCGCCCAGCACCCATCTGACTGACTCTCACAGCCCCATCTCCATCCGCACCAGCGGTAACATCCAACGAACTCGCGTGACCAGCGACTTGACGCGGGATGAATCCCTTGAGCTGATTGGCATTTTTGGAGTCTTCCATCTCGCGTTCGCGTTCGAATCGCTGCGCGCGGCGACGCTTTGCTTCTTCTTCTTCAGATGTTTCAAAGGTATAGGCGGAGGGGAAGTTGGTGATGGACGATTTGGCCTTTTTGATTGCTGCAGTGGCTGCTTTGGTGTCGGATGATTTGCTGAAGCGATACGAAATGGCGTCAGCGCGGGAAGACTGGCGGACGGCAATCGTACTCACTTCTTCCTTTTTGAGCCCACTTTATCCTCGAACCAGCCATCGTCATTCGGTCCCGCGTTGCCCACATATGTGTTTGCTCCGCCGATCCGATTGTATAACGTTTGATTTTGCACTGGTACCGCAGGATTGCGCAAGGGGAATGAAGGCGTTGGTATCGTGATGGTCGTCCGCGCTGCGTGTTTTTTCAGTCTTTAGGAGATTTGAGGCGTGAGCGCTGCTGCCGGAAAGGTGATTCAAAGACTTACGTTTCCAGCCGATCCACAGGATCAATAGAGTCCCAGTCTTGGTTCAGCATAGTAGGATCCCTATAAGCCGCGAAGATGATCTGGCAGGAAGAAACATGATGATTAGGAACGATCGGCGGAGTGGGGGAAGTGATGGCGACTGACAGCTTTCATTTCCTCGTTGACGGCATTCTTCATGCTCGGCGGAGCCACCGATAGAGTACGCTTGACGAAACGTCTGCGGGAACGGACAATCAGTAGATGCGTTTGGCCAGATTGAAATGACAGGACGTACTTGAGACTCTCGGGCCATGGCGTAGGCGCAGACATCGTCGTGGATCTACGGAAAGGTGTGTGGGGGCTTGAGTACGAGGGAGAAGAGACCAGGTTGCACAGGTAAACTGAAGGAATAGCAATCACCATCATACCCTTCGTGTCGTATGGGCTTGACTTCGTCTGATGTTCAAATCCCCGTTTTGCATCCGCGAAGCTTTGGTCGCGCGCGCGCGTTTTGCCACCACCGCCACCAGCTCCACCACCCAGAGAGCTCTCAGAGAGCTTAGAATACGTCTGGCCAGGCGTGCCCTTATCCAGCGGAGAAGAGAAGCGACATCAAAACTACTGGATGGCATGATGATCCTGATACTGTATACAACGGTGAACGGTATATTAAGAATGATAGTACAGATTCGATGTTCTTGTCCATGTGTGAACGTGACACCCGCAAAGTCCCTGAGCTGTCGCCCGATGCAACTGTGCCATCTGGACTTGGACCCAAGCGTGCGTGCAGCCTTCGTCCACGCGGGAGGTTTGCGTACTGGGTCGTCGAGCTGTACTGGCGCTGGTTCTTATGCCATGCAACGACTTCTTAGTTCTTCGATCAGAGCCTAATCGGCCTGTGATCATTCAACATGGTATCAGCTATCATCTCTCCATAGCGGCTTCGCGACCGACATACCCCTAACGACGATTTCTTGTCCCTTCCCAACAACATCCTAAAGAACGCCTTCTGGAACCTGCCTTCCTCCTCCATTCCACGCGGGCACTCTTCGGCGCGTCCATCGTTCTCGCCAGGAGGCTCGCCGAGGAAATCCAAGAAGCCCATCTCGCGAGCATCGCTACTCGCGCGCTCCAGTCCGTCCATGCTACGCGTCTCGCATTTGCGGGATCGAGAGGATGATCCGGATTCATCCGAAGTTGAGCACCTAGTGCATGGCCTGTCGTGCTCGGTGCGTGAAGTTGACAGCATGATTGGTGCGGGGACCGTCGGCGGTCTCGCCGTGGACTCGGGCGGTAGGCCGGCCGGCACGCATGGAGTCAGTAGGTCATCGTAGGTGGTGAGTCCGGATCCCATGGGATAGTATACGTTCGGCTGAGGCTTCAAATAAGCGTCTTTGTCGTACATCGGCTGGCGGGAATCGACCATCGCTTTGACCTCCTGGCGCACGGGAGACTCAGTCTTTTCGTGACGTTGATCGACACTACTGCGACTTCTGATCAACAGCAGCGAAGTATCGAACCCCTCTGCGTTGCGCGACCCTTCTCCCGGCTTGGTGACCCAGTAAATAGCGATAGCGTTGATCAAGATGTCCAAGGAGCAAGCCAAGAGGCAGAACCAGGCGTGTTGATGGCCTCTCCACGCCGAAAGCAGGGCGACGTTGATTGCTGATGTTCCGAAGGAAATCACAGTCGCGAAAATCTGAAGAAGGAGATAAGGGCGACATATCGTGAACGTTCAGCGAGGGTCGTACCGTGCGAAATGCCATCTTGCGGAGTGGAAGATTATACGCCGTTTGCCTGCGAGGATTCCGCCGTTAGCCTCCGCACAACCTCCTCAAGACCAAGATACCGGACCTACCGTCTGAGAGGATAGAGGAAACAGACAGCCAGAAGTAAGGCGAGAAAGACATCGTAAATGATCTGAGGGATGGATCTGTTGCGGTAAGCCAGAATACCGTTACTGCTGTCGCTGGTCACGCTTTTCCGCAATTAACTCACACCCAAAGCTACGAGAACGCATGAAAGCCATGAGCATGACGTACCTCATCACGCTTGCTGAACATACCTTGATACCGATGTGACACGAGCGCTTATCGTCAAGTTCCTCGACGCGAGCTGGGAAATTCGGCGTATTCAGTTCTTTCCGCTCGCAAGGAGATAAGTGACAACGTACCGATTGTAGCAAGGACAGGGTATCCGACGAAAAACAACAAGGTGATCAGGCAGATCTTGTACGCCTTGGATTTCATGCGCGGAGTTCCATCTTGACTATTGACGATGTGCACCTATGTCAGATTGCCTCTCGTCAGCCTTCTCGAAGCGTTGATTCTGGGAAGGCGCTTACCCTCTCCAACAGGAACAGAGAGATTAGGACTTTCGATATGAAGTAGAATGTGAGGCAGGAGATCACTGCGGCGGTGCATGACGTGCTGTCGAGCCGAAAGCTATTAGCGACGAGACGCGAGGCGAAGAACCCAGAGTGACCTACTCGTTGGTGGAAGTTCCCACGCCAAACAGCAAGATTCCAGCGAAGAGGAGGAATACCCAACTGCAAGCGTAAGGCCAATCCGGTGAGATTCTGGCAATTTCGTGCGCCCTCTTCATAGCCAGGCCTTCCGCTTACCTGTCAATGAACACCCAGATCGATAAGATCTTGGTCGTGCTCAACCTCTTCCAACATTTCCATGAAAAGACGTTGAGCTGCATCGTCCGACGTGTGATCATGCCCGATACCGTGGCAAAGGCTTCAGGTTAACAAGGAGAGGATGAGTGCGGTATTACGAAGCAGCAATGGAGGAGGACATACCGAGGAGAAAGATGGTAAAGCATATAGCTTGAGCGGCCTGATGTGGGAATACGATTGTCGACGGTCTGTTGGGATCGTTGGTGAATTGACCTGACATTGTCACGGTGCAGCGTGTTACGTGACAGATTTAAGTGCGAGGTGAGAGGCTGTGTTGGGGATGCTCGAGCCGATAGATCTGGTGGCCGTCAAGTAATAGCGGCAACGTCTAACGACATGACAAGATCGCTGCTGTCGAGTTCGATAGTCGATGCGCCGTCGTAGACGACCAGCTGGACCGGACCCATCGACGGGGGCATTGCGGTTGAGTCGAGGACGGCAGAATTGCTGCAGAACGCAAAGAGGAGCGAGGTCCAGGTGCTCTCGAAGGAATGATGACTGGGCATCTGGATCCAGATAGATTACCTAGTCTTTGTCAGTTCTTCGTCTGTCCAGAATTCTAAATGCATGCAGGTACCGACCAGCCGACCCAGAATGTCACTGCATCCGCGTCAACGGCGTTGACATGAAATTTAAGATATGTTGGAGCAGCCAGACACATTGCCCTTCTCAAAAGTAAGCTCAAGCATACATAGGGTCGGAGCACTCCATACCGATATACGGGAGTGCGCATCCACACAAACAACATACGAGGTACAAAGCCAAGGGATCACAGAACCCTGATACAAGTCTACGAAATACACGGCGACACAGCGGACCACACGACGAGAAGACACCTAATGCGTCCTCTTCTTGGACGCCTTGGTCTTTCGCTTCATCGCCCGCATCTCCTTGCGCATTCGCGCATCCACAATCTTGTACCGACCCTTGACACCCTTCGGACGGCCCTTGAGACCCTTGTTGGCACCGCGGGCGACGACGACCTTGACCTCCTTCTGCTTGGGCTTGGCTCCGGCCTTGCCTAGCGTCTTGAGCATCTGGTTCGCACGCTCCTTTTCGCTCATGTCGGGTGCGTCGATCAGACCCTCGGCCTTCTTCTTGGCCTTTTCGAGTCGCTGGTGCGCCTTGAACTTCTTACGGGCCTTGGCTTCGGCGACCTTCTTGATCGGACGGGCGTCGAGCGCGCGCTGTTTCGCGCGCAGGGCGTCCATCGCTTCCTTGGTTACCGGCAGGTTGGCCTTGTAGTGCTTGCCCTCGTCGTCGAGGAACCAGGTGGGCAGGCCGTCCTTGTGGTGGAAGTTGTGCTTGTTGAAACCGTCGTCGATCATTTGACTAACGGTCGTTTGACGGTTGACGAGCGCGGTCGCGAGGGTGACGGCTTCACCGGTCAAGAGACCCTTCTCTGGAGGGGCAGTGCTGCGTTAGTTATCGGTTGTCACTCGTAGCCCGAAAGACGTACTCTTGATCTTTTCCTGCTTGACGACATCCTGATCCTCGTCTTCCACATCCCACTCGATGCCATCCTCCTCGGGCTCGGCCGGCACGACCTCAAAGTCGTCTTCCTCGGCGGACTGAAAACACTGTCAGCGGAATCCACAGATTGAGCGACTCAGACTCACCTCTTGGTCCTCCATCTCGACATCAGACACCTCGTGCGCCTCCTCTTCCTCTTCATCCAGCCCATCGAGCTCGGCCAAGTCTCCGACACCCTTGAACACGGACTGGTCGAACCAGACCTGTGCGGCCCTGCTCAGTTCCGCCTTCTGCACGTCCGCGCCGAGGTTGGCGACCAGGGAGTTCGATTTACGTCCAGCGCCTGCCGAGCCAGCGGGTACCGTTCGACCGGGCAACGCCAGCCTGACTTTCCGGACTTTTGGCTTGTCCTCGTCTTCATCGCTATGCACGGAATCCGAGTCTTCATCCGAGGAATCGACTTCCTCGCCGATCTTGGCCTTTTGCGCCGCCACATGATCCCACCCGCCCTCGGACTCGGCCTCGGACGCGTCCTCCTCCTCGGCATTGTACCCTTGCACCTTGACGACGTGTTCATCCTCGTCATCGGACCCCTGACGAACGCCGTGCCATGAATCCTGGTTGCGATCGCGCAACCGGGCCTGCTTGACTTTCCATTTCGCGTCACGGTCCCGCATACGGTCCTGGTAGTTTTCGTAGAGTCCATCGAGCGCGCCCTCGAGCTTGGCCGTGCGGGCCTCGCGTTCGTCCTCGGAATCGAGGAACTCTTCCTCCTCCTCCTCGACGACTTCCTCGGCCTCGCTCTCGTCCATCCCATCCGCATCACGGAGCGCAGCATCGAGGGTCTTGGCCTTTCCGCCGCGGCGCTTGATCTCCTTTTCGCCCTGTCCGAGATCGAACACATCTTCACCGGCGAGGGCGAGGTCGTCCTCCATCGTCATGTCCTCGGGCGCGGTCATGTTCAGGTGCAGGCGTTGGATCGTTCGCGCCTTTTTCTCGTTGGCTTTTCGCTTTTCACGCTTGGCCTTGGTCATGGCTTCCGCGCGGAGTCGCGCCATCTGAACACGAGTCAGCACATTGTTAACGGAAGAAACCCTGGACTCACCTCCTCGGTGACGACCTGCTCCTCATCCACATCCTCCTCGATCTCCACTTTATCCGTCGCATCTTCCTCATCCTTCTTCCTCACCTCCAACCCGACCTCCAACCGGATCGCCAACCGCCACTTCATCAGCTTTTTGAAATCCCCCTTGCCGAGGACCTTCAAATCCTCCAGATCCCGCTTGACGTCCTCGGTCGTATGCCGGGACTCCAACCAGGCCTTTTGCTGCGCCGCGTCCGGCGCCGAAGGCGCCGTGTCGAACCGCATGGCATTACACGTGCTCAAGACGCGCATGGCATCGTCAATCGTCGGCGAGTTGATGAAATCCCGGACGTTGATCGCGCGGTAGAGCGTGTAATCGCCCTCGGCGTACCCTTCTCGCTGCCGCTTCTTCTTCTCGGGCGCAAAGACGTTGGTCGCCTGGCCCTGGATGACGAGTGACGCGCCGGGGTTCGTCACGCGCGGTGCCGCCGCGGCCGTTCCGTCGAGCGAGGTGATGGATTGAGGGAGGGGCGCGGTGTTTTGTGCGAGTTCCTTGAAGACGTGCTTGGGGTCGAGGAATTTCGGGTCGATGTACTTTGGGGCGAGAAAGTCTTGGCAGACGACGAAGATTTCGGCGGAGACGTTACTGCGGGGTGATCAGCGAGGGATAAACGAGGCGGAGGAGGGGACGTACCGAGAACTGGGCGGCTTGGTGGCT
Organism: Naganishia kalamii; assembly: GCA_022813745.1. Classification (NCBI taxonomy): domain Eukaryota; kingdom Fungi; phylum Basidiomycota; class Tremellomycetes; order Filobasidiales; family Filobasidiaceae; genus Naganishia; species Naganishia kalamii. The sequence goes on along the minus strand of JAKLLX010000116.1, from coordinate 17,305 downwards.
TCAACCTTGCTGAACAGCTGATTGAACACCCACATCAACGAGTTGTAATCCCCACTCCTAAACACCTTGGTCACAAACGACCCGCCCTTCTTCAAAAACTCGGTGGCGAGCTTCAACGACTGCAGCACCAACTCGGACTGCGTAAACGCATCCTGTACCCACGCGGTACCGACGTTCGGCGCACCATCATGCATGACCAGATCCGCCTGGAAGTGCTTCAGATGCGCGCGCAGCTGGTTCCTGCATGAGGCCGTGGTGATATCGTTGACAAAGGTCGTACAGTTCGGGATCGCCTTGATCGGGTCGAGATCGACGCCGACGAGGAGGGACTGCTTCGGGCAGTACTTTTCCGCGACTTGGAGCCATCCACCGGGGGCGGCACAGAGATCGATGACGACTTTAGATTTGGCGAGGAGGTCGTACTTGCGGTTGAGGTGGATGAGTTTGCTAGGGGGGAATTAGTTGAGAACCGTTCGTGTGGGAATGGAACTCACAAAGCGGAACGGGCACGGTATCCCTGCGCTTTGGCCAAGGAATAGTACTTGTCCTTACGGGCCGCACCAGTCTTCTTGTTCTGTTTCGCCATCTCTGCAGTGTCGTTTGCAGAATCACCACTACCTTTACCTTGACATCCACTTTGCCATCTATAAGGTGAACGTCTGAAATCTACCCATCACGTGACAGGGAAGAGCGGAACCAAACCCCGGCCTCCACCTTCCCCTTCAGCCATTCAGGCAATTGTCTGGAAATCGATGAGGAGGTCCGAGCATCCGTATCGCAAGGCAGCCAGTAGACGTCCTGGCTTGGCGAGGTGGCAAAGCAGACGTGGTGCCATTCGGAGAGGATTGCGTCGTGTCGAGAAGAAAGGACGACATCTCGTCCGGGAGGCTGTTCAGGAATCCACATACTCGACAATCGCCAGCTGGACTGGCATTCTGCACACCCATAATCAGCAAGAATTCTTCGGCAGGACCGTCACACAGAACCATCATCAGTCCGTTGATCGGACAATACATACCTTTTCCCACCATGTCCGGCCAATACACCGACCACCCCGATAGGCCGTCGACCATCGTCTTCCCGCACCAAACGGCGCAAGCGGTTTGTTTCGCAATCTTCATCATCGGTATGTGCCTCTTTCCCTCCCATGTCTCCCAGCTCATGTGTTGGGGTGTAGCATTCTCCACCATCTCAGGAATGATCACCCGCCGGACCCTCCAGCTCAATTTCTTCAGCTGGAAATCCTGGAGAAAGCTAAGCAACACCAAGGTCCTCTCCATCTGGATATTCATCGATAGGTGCGCGGAGCTGAAACGCTTTCACAAACGGGTATCCCGGAGGCTCATCCTCTCGTGTTCTCTCTTGCTCCGCAGTTGGCTCTTCCTGGTATTCGCGGGGATGCTTCTATTCGGCGTGGGCACATCCACCAACCAGTACGTCCCTCCCTCCATCCCTTCCCGCCCCACCCAGACAATTAACCTTGTTTCATTTCCCATGGGCAGCACCTCGTGCGCGGCCGGTGTGATTGCGTGTATCACGTTCTACTTTATCAGCAAGATCCTGATCTCGCTGTTCCTGCTTGAACGGGTACGCCCTCGTCTTTTCCCTCGGCGTCTCGGCGCGGGCCCAAGCTGATCTCTTCCCCGCGCGCGCAGGTGCACATCGTCAACTCGGCGACCAATACCACGCGCATGCAGAGCACCGCGTACAAGCTCTGCCTCGCCGTCATCTGTCTGTACGTGGGGTACCTCATCCTCGCCGCGTTCGGTACGTCTTCCGGTTCTTCATTCAGGCGGAAAGGAGAAACTGACTGTTGTGGTGGGTGATAGGGCGGGTGGCAGAATTGGATGGGAAGAGGAGCTGTCATATTGGGTTGAAGCTTTGGGTGTGAGTTCGTTTCGCGGACGAGAGGGAAATTGGGGTGTTGACTCGGTGTTCTGTAGGACGATCCCGATGATCGTGTACGATGTTTCCCTGAGTCTGCTGTTGACGGCGTGTTTTCTGTATCCCATCCGACGGTACGTACGTTGTTGTTGTTGTGGAGTGGTGGCTGAAGATGGTGTGGACAGGGAAACGACGTATAATTACCGTTTGAGGAAGATGGCTTTCCGCACCGTACGTTCAGCAGCGGCTCGTGCGGGATCACTTGTTAATCGGGAGCGTTAGGTCATGGCCTCCATCGCCTCGTTCGGCTCATCTACCATCAACATCGGCCTCGTCGCCGCCTGGAAGGGCCACCAACAGGGCTGGTTCTGCCTGCTCGCGTGCTCGCTCGACGTGTTGATCAACGCCTTTGCCATCTACTGGGTGACCAAGCCGGGCGAATGGTCACGAAATGCCGAGGGGATGGAGAGGAGTGATTACCAGGTTTCATCCAGGAGTCGCGGCGTGGGGAGGGAGGACGGGGTCGAGACCGGATTTGCGGAGGGGACGAGGGGGACGTTCCTCGGCGCGACGCGGGAGAAACAGAGGCCGCGGTTCGGGAGTGCGTCGGCGCCGGATCTGGGCCATGCCGCGGACGGACGCGCCATGGAGGATAAAGACGCGTACCTTCGTCCCCAAGCCAACGTCTACTACCCCATGGGCGACGGACTTGGCACGTACGAAGATGAACCGATAACACACACCCTTCCGTACGTCGACACACCGCTCGTGCCACCAATCGTCCCGGAACCAATACGTCTTCCCGTCGCACGCGAATCCGATATCCCGCCACGGAGATCATCCTCCTACGGTTCTTCGACGCCGATGCAGCCGCGCGTCCGGGACGCAGAGGTGCGGAGCGTGCATAGTCGCAGTCGCGAAGACGTCGGCGAAATCGGGTTCTCGGATTTCTTGGGAGAATCCGCGGTCGGCCTGCCTAGGGGTCCGGCGGAGAGACGGCGGAATAGTCAAGAGGAGGAGGAGGGCAGGGTGCAGAAGGCGTTCTTTAATATGCTGTTGGGCAAGGTCAAGATGCCGACGGCGGGTGTCGGGGTGAGTTCTTGAAGGTGCGGTGACGGAGGCGAGCTGATGTTTGCGTTTCGTAGCACGCTTCGGTATAGCCCATGCATGCTATCGGGGAAACTCGACATCAAAGTCGAGGGACAGCTGACTTTGCTGTGGTTTGTATAAGGGTTTGGGGATATCATAGCTGCATTCATAATACATGCTACATGATCATTATAGTATCGCTGTAGAGCGTCTATCGTCACAGTTGTATATGGGTATAGATAATTACTTGGTATTATCGTTCTTGCGGGACTGTATTTCTCGAGTTTGTGTCGGTCGGGGGGCAGGCAATTGGCGAAAGCAAGGTGGGATCCTGGAACCTAGAACGGCGCTGTCCGCGACGTGCGCAACCGATGAGTCTTGCCTTTCAAGTGATTTCTGGTAGCGCTGGTGATACTCACGAGCAAGAAGAATTGCCTGCACAGACACAGCTGAAGTGCATGGTTGAATTGCTTTGACTTTGGAGGTTGCGTTGAGGATTCTTGTATAACCCGGCCTGGAGATGAAGACTCTGGAGTTGGCTAGAGTCGGTCACCCTCGGTCACTGAAATAGCCCGCCCGAGCCTGCGTCACTCTAATTTCGACAAGACACATTCAAAGAGCTCTTCATGATTCAAGAAAGCACATTCATTCCTCCCCACCTCGCAAGGACAGCCCAACGCTGTCGACGATGTTGCGGTACTATGAAGTGTGAGTCTTCTGTCGCGTCGAGCGGGAACAAGCTGACCCAGCCCGCTTTCAGACTGCTATATACCGTGATACCGCCGATCGGTCTGCTGGGATACCTCTATTCACCGCTATTCGGCAGAAGAGATGGACTCAAGATCGTATGGCTGGCGTTGATGGTGAGTTCACTCTCCTTAGTATGCGAGCGAAAAGAGAAGTGCTAATCCCTGAGAAAGGCGACGTTGTGGACGACCCCGTGGGACAATGTGAGCCGATGGCGAACGGTTCGTGTTGGTTTATGCAGATGCTGATAGACCCCTTCTTTCAGTGGATAATATCAAGATCAGTGAGTATCCTAGACATCCATGCCGATCCTTTCTGATCCGTTCTCTCAGGCGTGGTCATATCCCCCACATAGCGTCCTCTTTACCATCTACCACGTCCCAATAGAAGAACATGCATTCTTCGTCCTTCAACCCATTCTCCTCATCTTGCTGCACAGTATACTCAGCTTGCCGCACATGATACCCTTCCGGATACCGGAAGACGTGAAGGAAATCAAGACCGAGGAGATGAAGGGGTTGATGAAGAGTGGAGGGTTTCAGAAGGTGCAGACGTTGTGCAGAAGACCACGGATGGCGGGGGTCTGGATCGCCTTGACGGTACTCGGCTTCGCCATCCTCTTCGGACCAATGTCAGCACGGGACCTGGCATCCACCTCGAGGCGCGTTTCAACACACGGGTGGACCCTGAACGACAAATCACCCGCATTCTACCTCGGCTGTATCCTCGCGTGGATATCACCCGTCATTGCGCTCTTGACCTACTTGGGCGCTCGGTCGATGGATTTGAAGGGAGAGAGGTGGACTTATGTGGTAGGGATAGGGTATTTGTGGTTTGTGGATACGTGAGTGGTCTTGCATATCGTATGTGATTGATGGAGGCTGACTTGGCATGGTCAGCGTTGGTATCCGGTCGCGGGCATGGCAGATTTCGGAGCAGACGACACTGGGGATCAACCTGTGGAGGGGGTTGCCGATAGAGTAAGTGCTCGGTCGGTCCATCTGGCATTTTGCTTATCCCTCGCACCCGCCATCTAGAGAAGCAATATTCTTCGTCCTCACCACCCATCTCATCCTCCTCTCGTCTTCCCTCATCTCGCACCTTCATACGCTTCTATTTCTCTCACCACCGACATACTACCCGGCCCGATGTCCGCCTCGCAATCCGATCCAGCACATCATCCTACTCTCCCGCCTTGCGATGGATCCGCCGAAAGTCGATGCAGGAGTGCTGCATGCGTTGTGCGCGAGCGAGGAGACGCTGAGAAGGGGAAGCAAGAGTTTTACGTTGGCCAAGCTGGGATGGGAGAGGGAGATCAGGTGTGGGCTTGTTGCGGTCTATGGGTGGTGTCGTATAACAGTGAGTCAAAGAATGTTCTCGCTGCCGGGCGCCATGCTGACTGCCGAACAGGACAACCTCATCGACGAATCAACGTCGCAGAAGGAGAGTCTGGAGATGCTTCAGATGATGAAGGGATTCCTCAACAGCGCATATGCGGAATCGAAGGGGACGAACAGCGTCGACGATTTTATGCTCAACAACGTCCCCGACTCGGCATTCCCGGCATTCTACCTCTTCTCCCGCCTCTTACCGGACATGATCCCGCGTCTCGCATTCGACGACCTCGTCCAGGGGTACGAAATGGATCTTTCATTCACCGCGACGGACGCAGCGAGTTCGAGCATTCATCAGCGGTCCCCAATCAAGACCCATGACGACCTCATACTCTACGCGGATCGAGTGGCCGGATCGGTAGCGGATATGATCTGTCATCTCGCATGGGCCGTGCTGGAGGACGAAAACGGATGCAAGCCGGATCCAGGGAGGAAGAAGATTTTGGAAAAGGCGAGGGAGATGGGTCAAGCGTTGCAGCTCGTCAACATCGCGAGGGATATTCGTACGGATGCGATTCTTCAGCGACTATACATCCCGCTGGATACGTTCGAAGGGCGACAAGTCGATCTCGATGCGCTCCTTTCCGTCGACAACAGCATCACACCAGAAACCTACGCCAAATATACGCTTCCACTGTTACGGACTGCGAATCAACTCCGTCAAGGATCAGCACGAGACATTGAGCGCCTCCCGCGGACGGCACGCGCAGGGACGAGAGCGATGGTGGCCAGTTATTTCGAGATTGGCAAGGAAGTGGAGCGCAGAGGGGGAAGATCGGAGGTGGAGAGGGTCAAGGTCTCGAAATGGAGGAGAATAGGCGCGGTGTTGCGGTGTTTCTGGGGATGGAGTACGACATAGCCAGAGAGGGTTCTGCGGGGATTGCAGTATCGGATAGCATGGGTTATGAGTGTATAATTCTGATGCATGTATGGCATTCTGCATAGCAAGAGTTAGGCTGCGCATCTTTGGCAATCCTGTTGGACTTGCATCGAATGCAACATGGTCAAAAGCGCGTTTCAGCGTTCTCCGCTAAGCTCAGATGATCGATAGTGTGTCGAGCTTGGGAGACGCATGTATGCTATGCTGTGATCCTCGCTTGTTTACGCAGTCTCTTCACCTGCTCATCCTCGGGTAACGGATCACCACCGGCAGAGGCAACATCCAGCTACCAAACAATCGGGGTCCTCGCCTTCAAGGAAGTACGCTTTCATGGCGTACTGGCAAACCGGGATCACTGTCAACGGACGCCAAAATCTCGGAGTCTAGAATGCCCATCACGTCTTCAAGATCACTAGGCACTCGGTCGAGGTTTTCCATAAGACTGGATCCCAGACGAAGTCGTATCAATTGGTCGCAACCGATTCAGCCCCAACACCGCCGGGAATATCAGCCTAAACGCCTCGCATCCTCGGAATGGCCATGTCGATAAATCGAACGTCAATCATGGTTCCCCTCGACCGCCAGCGCATTCAATGCAGTCTGAGGTCTCTTCATCTCCAATACACCCAAGCTTGGAGCGACATCGACCATGTCTCGATACGCCCGAAATTTAAATACGCCCGATCAGCGATCTGCGAAAAACGTGAAACATAACCTCCTATCGACAAGAAGATCATCGGGACGGTTCTAGGCTTTCGGAATTCTGGAAGGGCATGCACTATGCAGGGAAGGGGATCGGAGGGGAAGGGAAGGGAAACGAGGTAGAGGCGGGAAGCAGGAAGAATGAGGCATGGGCGAAATTGGCTTTGAACATGGGTGCTCTGTTATGGTAAGCTGTTCTTATCGCCCGTTGTTGGGCAAAAAGTCTCATTCAGCTTCTGATCGTTAGATCAATCCTGTTCGCGGTCGAAACGGCACGGACATCGAGTCATCACCCATACGCTCGCCGTTGGACGTACCATCGTATGCAGGAACTGCATCTCTTGTACCTCTCCTCTCAAATCGATATCCGATTTGAATTCGATATACTATCCTAGTCTCCACTCGGTCGTTGGATTTTCGCTTCGCCCAACGTGTCGAGCTATCGTCGCTTGTATCGGCGTCACTCTTCGTCGCCGCTCCGCGACTTCCACATCTCCCGACCTACCGCATTGCTGCTCTCCTTCCGGTCGCCAAATGGTGACTTCACCATCTCTCGTTGCCACCCGGACGTCGGCGCTTCATTACCGTCAATCTCGCAGACGCTTGGAGATGCAGTGTCGATTCGACGGATCGATATAACAAATGAGCAAACTCATCGCAAGACGCGCAGATCAGCTGCATCTTCGGGTTTGTTCGATTCCCCATGACGCCATGCTGATCACTGCCTTGTTCTTTTCTTTTGTTCATCAGTGAATCACAACGGCCCATGCAAGTCACCACCATCTCTCACCGGGAAGGGAGGAAGGTCAAGGTCATGGCGAGGAGGGGCAGGGGTTGGAGGAGGCTTGGATGTCGTTGAGCACGCCTTCATACGTATCGTAAGTCCCTTTTCAGGTCGAGTTCGGCATCGAGCGACCCCTATCCTTATCTTCGGATGGTATCGCGCGACATCTGCCGAGCCATTCGCTTAGGTTGCTTACGGAATTCCCTCGGCGGACGTCTTTTCGTTTGATGCGCTGGCACTGGGGTCTACCCGTCCGTTCTCTCGCCCAATCGCCTTGCCCCGTTGCAACGCCGTCAGTCCTCATTGGTTGTATTACTATATGACATGCTGTTGATCAAGTCATTGATCTGGGTCGTTCCTACCGCGCCTTCCTCAGGATAGAACACCCTGGTACCGCTGATCAAGCCGGAGCTGCAAGAACTATCGGGCTTGCTACGCAGGATGTCTCGACGTTGGAGAGGCGGCATCGGCCTCCTGTTGGTCCTCCTCCTATGCATCCTTCCTGTCGCTGCCAACAAACCTTCCACGTCTGACGCTCCGCATACCCACGACAAACCTCGTCAGCACTACCAGCACGACAACTCGCTCCTGGACAGCTACGTCCATCCGGCGAGCTTCCAATCGCTCAAGAAGACGCTTGCATGGTTCACGGTCGGTCCCGTTCTGGACTACGGCGTAGATGTGTCGGTATTCCGGGTCGCCTACGACACTTCCGAGTTGGGCGCTGCGTCGGGAAGTGGTCGTTCGAGGGCAATGACCAACGTGTCCTCTGCGCGTGAAGATGGCGAGAGAAAGCAAGACGACCCAGGTAAATACTACACTGATCCAAGGCGCATGAGCTACGTATCTAGACGCACAGCTGACACTTCCCTCGCAGTCTCCAACCCTCTTCTTCAACATGACGACTCCTGTCCCGTTGTGCCTGTCCCGCCGAGGGAAACGACAGCGGCAGAGCTGTACCCCGTCATCGCCCAACTCAATGAAGTCATTCGCACCCGAGATAATACAATCGTCGAGTTCAAGCAAGACCTCAAGCTTGCCAACCGAAAGGTTCGCGACAAGGATCGTTTGCTTATGTACAAGAGCAACGAATTAGCGGACGCGAAACATAAAATCTCGAACCTGACACTGGCGAACCAGCGAGCTTATCGGGATTATCAGCATGACCGCGGCCGGTTTCAAATCGCTATGCAGGAGCTTCAAACGGCCGCTAACAAGCGAATATTCGGTCTATTCCTCTGCTTCTGGATCGCCGTTGGCGTCTGTTGGGCTCAATACCTTGGAAAGGTGCCTGAAAGGTTCCTTCACGTTCGCAAGGTCGTTCAAACAGTCCTCGTACACTGTGAATCGTGTTCGGTCCATACGCAAAGCCCGACACTCGGTCGCGTATCGAATCACACGGTCGTCGCTCCCGAACTCGTTCCGCTTCCTCCGTCGCCATCATCGACCATCACTTCTCACCGCGATACGGAAAGCTCCGATGAAGGAAGCGAGGACACCGAGTCATCCGCCGAGACCTCAAGCGCTGGAACTAGGCGCAAGGGGCGTGAGGGGAAGGGACCGGTGCGCCTTGAGCACCGTAAAGAGAAGAGGAAGGAGGCGACCGCCAGGAAGAACGCGATTGAGAAGGAAAAGAAGGCGGAGGCGAGGATTGCCTTGAGTGGACGGTCCGACGAACAGCCAGCGCCCAATGCTTCAGCGACCATCCAAGCCTCTCCGCGACACGCGATCGCGTCTCACGCTTCCACTCCGGCCCAAGCTCAAGCTCAGCCGTCATCCGATTCCATTCAACCCACCCTGGCTCCTGCTCAGTCACACGGCAAATCGCTCCCTCAAGGCCCAAAGGCAAAGGGGAAAGGGCACGGGAAGAACTGGTGGAAGGGACAGGGCAGGCAGTAGTCAATTCTAGAACGTGAGCATACTCTGTTAACAGTTTTTCCATGTGTAACTTACCGGGAGCATGTTTCCCTTCGTTCTAACAGCTTGCAAATCTGAATATCAATTTTGCAATCAATACATAACGGACTTCACCATACCATTATTCGTCTCAAATCGTTCGCCGTGATACTCTCCGTACATATGCTCTCCCGGGATCTGTTGGATCGACGTCGCTCGACCATAATGAGCCCGGACCTGACATCCCTTCACGGTGTCGGAGCAACGGCTTCTCAACAACTTCTCTTGTCGGTCGTAATGATCCCTTGCGTTGTGCTCGGGATCAGTCGCCATTTTCACCTTCAGCGCCAGCAACCACAGAATCGAACGTAATGAGCCCGGAACACCGGGATCTGTCTGTTCCATCTGTATCGAGCCGTAACGAGCCCGGACATTCGCCTGTCACGGGCTTCATCTGCTCGATTGCTATACCGAATTCAGTCGCCAATCGTAATGAGCCTTTGCGTACCTTCCGCTCAGGATCTGTCGATTAGCCCGATCACCATTCGACACGGATCGATTTCAAAGGGCCCGGATACGGGACCTATGATCGACTGTTGCCTTTCATCGACACTTCGATGAGAGATCTCCGGATCTCAAGGCGTCGCTTTGGTTTCGGGTTGGACAAGGTTTCGGTTGGCTATGAAGTGTAGACGAGTTGAATAAGAAACATTCTTTGTAGCATTTTGTGATCTTGTCAATTCCTTATGTACGGACATTATTTATTGATGCATCCCAGATTTGCTTGCACCTGCCCCGTACTCTTCGCCTCGCTTCCTCATATATGATGCCTTCTCGTGGATGACAGCTTCGCGTCGTGGCAAGGTTTTGATTGTGTCCGAGTCACCATGCCTTCTGTCTTATCGTATACCACGCTCGACTCGACTTGGCTCATCGGCGCCTCTCTGAATCTACGCTCTGCATTCGATATACCGACTTCGGCCTTGCGACAGCAGCACACCTATGCGTCTCCGAATACTCCAGGCTACGGATGTACAGCTCTCAAAGGGCATGATCACGGTGGCGGTCGCCATCGTAAGCTCCAGTCCGATTGCTGATAGTGAAAGAAAGACATGATATACCTGAACGGCTTCGTGCTAGACGGACTCTAGGCAACTGACAGGGAAGATGAGAAGTGCAACGATAGCTATCTTGCTTTCGGATTATATTGAATGTCAACAGTCCATGCTATCCACTCGTACTGTTATGATCCCGCCTCAATTCCACAATACAGGCGATGCTCAGGAGCTTCCGCGGTGATTACCTTCCTGCTGAAACGACTTTGAAGCAGTATCGAGGCGGAATCTTCCATCGATTCTCGCGAACCCGCATGGGGTCGCTTTCTAAACCTTCCGTACTTGCTTGCGATGTCGGTTATACTGGGAAGGCAACATTCCTTTCCGGTCCATAGTATCTTCCGGCTGCGTTCGATTACTGATTGCCTCCAGCGTCTGACCTGTCGCCAATCAGACCTTTAGCGCATCCCGACCAATCTGGTGTGAGGGAACGCGGTCGACGGAATCCTCTCGCGCCTGAAAAGTCCGACCGTGATTTACACTCTATCAATGGCTGATGACGGTATCATGCGCGAAAAAGGAGGAGAGCCAGAACATGACAGGGTAGCCATGATCAGCTCATAACTCTACGGCTGTTACTAAGCTTACGGTACTGCTCAGAACAAGGACAAAGGCAAGTTCCAAAAACGTGCTCATACCGCATACCGATGATGTTCCATACACACGTTCTCTAGATCTTCATCGTCGGATACCAAAAACCCGCTCTGGGTCTCTGGGATCGTTGGCTGCCTACCCTGAAAAGCCATACCAGGCGAGGCGCGTACTCGGCAATTCGAATTTCGAGCAGCATGAAGCCTCAGAACTACCATAGTAGATGAGACGACTTGGGATATTGTAGCCAATGATATGCGGTAGTTCGTCGAGGGATGACTCGAGCTGCTGGAACCACAGCTGCGGGGCGAAATCCGAGATGCCTGGTCCGCAGTCATCACACTGCGTTGTTCCCCATTTCTTCAATCCAGTGCCAGTGCCCTCCGGAAAAGACGAGAGCAGTGGGTGTGAGATGAGATTCTTCGAGAATGCACATACCTGTCATGTGACATTACGGATTCAACGACATATATCCAAAGACAAAAACAGCGTCTCACAAGCGGCTCTGAGGTGTGATTGCGAGCCGACAGTAATGCAGTATGTGAAGGGCATGAAGTCGGTAAGTTCTGAGTTATACTCTCATCAGTCCCAATGAAGGTGGAAGTTGCGCTCGCAACCGAGAGACCTCATTTAACGATTGGATCACAGTGAAATACTGTCCGGTTCGATTCAGTCTGTAGGTCGAATGCTACCTTGGCCTTGACGGGATCCATATGAAGCACAGGTACATTCCTATTTTACGACCCCTTGTACAGCTTTAGCAGAGCACGACACACAGGATGACCTCGACGCCAACAGTCATCATAGAGGCATAAGAACGAGATGCATGGGAATGACATGGAGTCACGTGCGAAGGCGTGAGACGTAGATAGCGCGGACCACTCCGCGCAATTCTTCTGCCACCGTACTGACAAGACTGCGTGCATCAGATAGAACACACCTCTGGAACCACCACCAGCAAGCGTTCCCTCCTCCGTCAACGACTTCAAGCCGACAAGTTTCTCTTTTGTCTTCCTGCATCGCTGCTCGAGCTTCGCCTCTGCGTACAACTACGCAACCTACGTATCTCCCTCTCTGTCGCCTCGCGTCGTTCCCCACTCTACTCTGTGCTCCCAGCTGAGCCTTTCCTCGTAGCCACCCGCTCAGCCAATCCCCCCTCCCCTCCTCTTGCTTTACCCTGTCCCCCTCTCTCTTCGATAGACCATTACCGGCCCCGCGTCAAAGTCAAGACGTCACTCTTCGCCCAGTCGCGCTGCGTATGCGACCCCGAAATGGACAGGGGTCGGGGGAGATGATGTGATAGCATGTGTGGTGTGGAGAGGCTATGGGGAGGTCGAACGCAGGGAGGAAGGAACAAAGACCCGGGGGGGGGGGAGGGGGGGGGGTCATGCCAAAATGTTGCCGAGATGAGAAGAGAGGAGCTGGCTGGTGTGCGTGGATGGTGCGCTGCGGGGAAAGTGACATGGGTCATCCATTGCGAGCTCTGCGCGCGGAACATCGTGAGAATGCCTCGACTACGGACGATGATGACGAACGCCATGGATGAAGGCTGTGATGTATATATCGTCGGCTTCGGCAATCATGCACTACGTATGGCACACATGCCCCTGTTTCCTTTCGAACCGTTTCACCCTTCGATTCGTTTCATTTATCATTACCGCCCGCGCACGACAATGTGCTCATCATCTGTAATGCCATCTACCCCCGCAGGCCATCTATTGCAAACAATGTCAGCTCCCAAGGCTACCGCTCCTGCCCAGGCACCCTTTACCCCCCCCCCCCCCCCGCGCCGGACCGAACAATGCCCCCGCACTCCGAAGGCCCTCCCGCAGGGGAACCCAATCCCCCCCTGGCCCGCAAACCGACCCTGCGCCGCCCGCCCCTCCCGTCGGGCCTCCTGCCGCTCGTTCCCAGGGGACGAAGGCCCATCACCAACGCGATGGTCAAAGCGAGGCTCATCGAAGTAGCCAACGACGAGCAAAACTGGCGACGGGAAGCCGAAGAGCGATAACAAGAGCTCTTGGAGCTATTCAAAGCCCGGGGCGCGAACCCCCCCGCTGCCACCGCCGACGACGGGTCGACTGGCCAGGCAGGAAATCCCTCTGCCCAGCCGGCTTACAACCAAGGCACTCCGGGCGCCAATACGTCATCCGCGAGTGACAATGCTCGCGCTATGAACAATGCGCCGGACGAGCGACTCGACCGAGTCCAACAATCGCTCGCTCAACTCGTGCAGATGCACGTGGCCTCTCTTCAGCCCGGAGGACAGATTTCCGCTCCCGCAGCAGGTACCGCACATGGTGGACGGGTTCTCTACGGTGCTTAGGGTGAGTACACCGTTCTCTTCTCGCCTTTCGATATGGGCAGGAAGGAGGATCCGGAGCAAATCATCCGAGGCCGGGTCGATCCCGCCGACATCTGGAAGGTCGTGCCGGGCGCGTTGCCACTTTCTACCGAGGTGACCGAAGAACCTTGGGGTATCGGTGGAGCTCGGGGAGAGCGGGGCGCTCAGGCTCATGGACAACGGGAACGGAAGGGATGCAAGGGGGAGGAAGCTAGCCAAGTTGTTGGCAAACTGCCCTGAACCGCTGGGCTTGGAACGCATGGTCTTGGTTCTGCACCGTCATCCAGTATTCCTGCGGGAGGCTGCAGCCCCTCCAGAGCATGATGCGGTTCGGTTGGCGAGTTGTTCACTCGTGCGAGCGCAGCTACTGGCGCGACTGCCTGGACTTGTACGTGGACCTGGCCCGACCCGTCCTCCGAGACCACATGCTGGCGGAAAATATCGGCCTGTTCGACAACGCCGACTTCGCCGATCTCGCCCGTCGGTACCAACCTCAACCCACCAGGAGCGCCATCTCGGAGACCATGCAATGGTCGCCAGTTTTGCCATTGCTCATATTCGTCATAGATTCAGCCTCTCCGGCCTCCCCTCCTTCGTATTTCTCAGTTGCGACTATCTCGCATCGTTGTTCTATCGTCGATATACAAATATCAAATACATGCGACTCCGTTCTCGTCTCTCGTCTCGATCCGTTTAATAGGCTACGTCAGAGGGAAAGGGAGGACAAAGTAGGAGTGGAGGTACAGGAAAGGACAGAGCGCAGGTCTGGTGCGCTTCTGTCACTCCGCAGTGAGTTATGCATCGAGGGACGGGAGTGACATAAACTGACAAAGTTATGTCCTCCGGATGCAAAGGTACTTTTGTCACTTTCTGTCACCCTGGTTGTACCCAAGGTTCCCCTAGGGAGCTCTTGGAAAGGTCGCCACTCCCCTACTGGAGCGACGTGTACATAAGGGAACCCACATCTTGTAACAGTTTGCCTCTTTCTTTATGAATCACGCTTTACCTCCTCCTTTCTCCCTCCAAAGCGCCTTGACTACCTCAAGCCTCTACTGAGTAGCTTCGCCGTCGATAGTGGTCCTCCGACTATCAACTTAGCTATATTCAGCATCGCATACAGTTGCCACCTACGCTTACAACGATCGTAAGGCATGATATCCTGTGACTGGCCCTCAGCAGAAGCCCGTACTGTAGGACGATAGTCATATCACATCCTTTTGCGACTATATACTCACAACGTCACGCGCGCATCTTACAGACCATGTTTGACAACATCGCCCGGACATAGAATCCGACTGCGCTCCCGCGAGCGCTCAGGGCCGGCGAGACCTGCAACAACTGGAACGCCAACGATTGCAATGGCATCGTCAACGGCCAGCCGTGCCGCAAGCAGCATATCTGCTCCTGGTGCCGGCAGGGTCACCCTCGGGTCGACTGTCCGGACCACCGCGCCTGTCACGGACGGGTGTGGTGTTGACTTGAAGTCAACGCTTGGGAGTTGACACGGATCTCAGAGACGGGACAGGATGATGATTAAGGCTGATGGACGAAGGTGGGCTTGAACCCTTCGACGACAATGTCTCTACCGTACCCTCCGCGTCAATGAGTCTTTCGGAGATTACTTCGCCGACAAGAAACGATTGCAGTCATACGTCTTCCCCTCGTCTACCCCTCAGCATGAGCTGATTGAGGATATGATTGAAGGCATACCTTTGACTATGCAACCGCTTATCAAGGCAAACGTTTATCGATTGACGACCCTCGAAGAATTCCGAAGGATCCTCATCGACTTAGGACCTGGCCTTCGAGGCAGAAAGAACTTTCCACCTCCTCGCACGGTAGCGTCAACTAACTACGAAAGGACTGAGAGAAAGGATGGCTCTACTCTAAGGGATCCGCCTTCCGCCGCATCTAGCATCATCTATCTACCAATCCGACACACACTTTCTCCGCTACCTTTTCCGCCTTACGACCTTGGTCTAGACTCCAGCGTATCTTGCACCTCTTCGCTATCTCAATCATCACTCGTCCGAATATACTCGTATCTATGCTTCTCGACCAAGAATGCTCGTTTCCTCGTTACATGCACGAGCATACTCGTCTAATCGCTACATGCACGAGCATACTCGTTTCCTCGTTGCTCGTACATGTATACTCGCTTCTTCGTCACTCGCATGCGCGAATGCTCGTCTCGCTGAATGCAGCAGTTTGGTCTCGCTACAGCCAAACGTCTATATATAGCGGGCATTCTGCCCTGTGTAATAGCTCATCTCTTATGCTTCACCCTTTATCGAATCAACTTCTCTCGCCACTACTCTATACCTTCAAGGGTCACCAGTCATAGTAAGGATTAGCTACCCTTGCCATTACTAACGTCTTTCTTTTGGTAAAGCACATCTTATTGCAACTCGAACCCAACCTTCGGTATAGTGAGTCTTTCTAACTGTCTGATATCTCCCTAAACCTTTACATTTACGACCACCTCTCAATCCCGTGTTGTGCGACCTAGTTACATTCCACCGGCCAGTAACTCATCTCCGCCTAGCGGTCTCCCGCGAACAAACTGTTACAACTGCGGAGGTAACCACTAGCGAAGAGATTGTCTCGAACCTCCCAAGCCCCGAACGGATTTTCGAGGAGGCTCGGGATCAGGCACTAAGACCTACTCGAGGCACTCTGTTAGCGAAAGCAACCGCACACCTATGAGTGGCAACAAGTGGAAACAGTTCTCCAGAACGACTAACTCTATGAAGACTCGCTCAAGAGTCTCAGAGGTAGTACCAGTTGCACCAGAACCGATCGCTCCACCTGTCGCTCCGCCTGTTCCGCTGTGGAGGACAGTCCAACAGTTCCAACTGATCTACCTGAACCACAGATCGGACATCCCAAGGTCGTTACCATCAAAGACAAAGATAACTACGTCTGGCGCGACAAGACTCCAGCTCTAGCGCACGCGGAGTTTGGCGATCCTGGAGGATTCAGCTACGGCGCATGTATCGATTCAGGCTCTTCCATCTCCATCATCGACGATGACTTTGCGAAAGAACATTTTCCCGACGCGACTCGAGAGCCTTGTAGCAGCTTCGAGCTCCGCGGGTTCGGTAAGGCTATCGTCACCGAAGATATAGCTCTCACGGTATGCTTTAGAATCCAGTATCCCGTCAAGCATATCCGACTGGTCATCAGATTGTTCCTCTCACCGAATAATACCATGATCATCATCGGCAATGATGTCCTGTCGACGCGAAAAGCATATATCGATATGAACAACGATTTCCCCACCTTCAAAGGGATTCAAGGCCAAATCAATCTCTGCTGCAAGATCCCTGAAGAGCTAATGAATCATTCCTTAGCTCGGGTGAAGACGACTTGCACCATTGCACCACAGCATGTTGCGGTCGTACCTATCGAGTTCGACGGCACCGTCGCTACCGACGCGTACCTGGTCGAACCACTGTCCGAAACCGACAGCTCGAGCATGGTGGCACGATCGGTTGGATGGAGCAACTCTTTGAACCAAGTAGCACAAGTGATGTATGCGACCGATGCTCCGGTATTACTCCAAGCTGCTCAGCCACTCGGCACGCTACACCCTACTACAGAGCGTAAGAGGTCATACCACAGAGGCTTCTCCCGAGTGAACAATATGAACCCTGTTTATGAAGACGAACAGAAGTTCCAAAAGATTCTCGAGGAATTCAACATCAACCCTGAGCTGGAACCACACCAGCGAAGACAGATGTTGGAGATCCCCTACCAAAACAGGCACGCATTCGCCTACGGGTCTAGAAAGCTTGGACAATGTGATAGTCACTGAGCTTCGCTAACCTTCCTCTCCAGCTATAGGATCTTATGTTGTACTTGTAGTCAAGTATTCCA
>JAKLLX010000115.1:0-60959 GCA_022813745.1 Naganishia kalamii | reverse complement strand
AGAAGTGGTCTCCCAGTCCAGCCTAGCTGGTCATCGCCGATATTTTGGGACACGGTGCAGCGAAAAAATTGGACTGTGATCCGTGGAGCATGGAGGAGGACATACTAGCGGAGAACCAGTTTCCATCCCCCTTGCATTATATCGACGAGCAACACCCGGCAATCTCATTTACTGTCAGAATAGATATACGTATAAATGCGCCTATGCTGACGAACTAGCCGCTCAGCCTCATCCTAGGGATGGAACGGATTGCAGAATGCCCTATGCCATGATGGACGGGAAGGATCGACGTAAGTCCACCGCGTGAAACATGCGCCTCTAATACAAATGAGATATATTTCTTGTCCATACAACACTGCAAATCTTCCTTCGCAAAGACATCACTCGCTCCCAGTGCTGTTTCTTCCCACCACGAGCCGGTTTATATGGATTTGGTTACTCTGCTGGCATCAAGCCCTTCACACGGCCTGTCTTGATATAGAAATGCCGCACAGCTTGCCATAGCTCCATAGCCATCTCCCTTGTGAGCATGTCAGTGACCAAGGGATAAAGCTCTGGCAGATATTGTGAGAACTAGGGGTGGCTCTCGTTAGCGACACTCCTACTCGCACTGATATCTCGACTCACGCTTTCGTCCTCAAACGTACAACACCCATGAAGGATTTCGGTCACAACGGGTGTCCATGCTATCACATTACGAGGCTGTGTCTCGGGATCGATCGCATTGAAGTCCTTCATGATATGCGTGCCCAACCTACAGACGAGGGATAGTCAGAGATCACTCATGAACACCTGGCTCATTCACTTACGGCACCAACTGCTTGAGAATATCCTGCCTAGTTGCTATATGTTCGGGTCTCGGATCGTTGTACATGCGAAGCAGGACATCGACCAGCGTAGATGCGCTGCTGGACTCCTGCTTGAGCAGATTCGGAAGCTGCTTCATAAAGCCTGAAATGTGCATGAGTTTCGTTTTTGAACGATTGGTCTTGGCTCCGACTTACCGACTCTCCAAAGTGCCATTCTCAAGTCCTTGTCAGCATTGAACTTTCGCGCGAACTGATAGCTATCGTCGAGGACGCTCATAAACCGAAGGAGATGCTTCGCAGGGATCGTGTTGTAGACCTCGCGATTCTGCAAGAGTTCGTGCGTCGTTTCGATGAGAAGAAGCTGAAGGACGCATTTGACAATGATTTGCTTGAAGATGCGCCTCCGATCCGCCAAAGTCAGCTGGCGAGGCGGGCCGTCGACTTGGGTTTCAGGGTTCATCGGGGTCAGAAGGGCCGGCGCAACGAGATTGGATGAACCTAGGGTGGGAGACGTCAGAAGCTGCAAAGACCAATGAAGCAGTCCAACGTACCTTCATCCGCCGAAGGGTCCCCAGGGGCTAGCTCTTTGTCGCTTCGCAGGGTTTCATCAAAGAGCTGGTACGCCGTAGTCGTTTGGAAAAGCTGCACGAAGGCCGTAACAATCCGCTCCCACTTGGAGGGACTGAGCTTCTTCACGTTGTTCTCGAGCAGTTGCTGGAAACAGGACGTGCCAATACGTGCCAGTGTGTCATTTTCTATAAGAAGAATGGATCAAGATGGGCGACATGAAACAGCCAGGCCTCGCTTACCTTGACAAATACAGGCGCAGAGAAGATCGAGCAATCCGTCCAGATACTCTTGCAAGATGTCAAAGTAATGCGTGTAAAGTTTGATGAGATTCCGCAGAGCAGAGATCATGGTTGTTGACAACCACACGCTGAGTTCTTCCTGGCTGCTGAAGCGCGAAACATCCTTCTTCGTCTGCAGCACGGAGAAGATGGGGAACAAGACTTCTTGACAGATACTGTTCCAGAATTCAAGGCTGAAGCCCGATCCATGGGTCGTCAGTGTTTCGAAGAGTGAATCCAAAGCCCTGCGGGATCGCAGGTGTCAGCTTCGAGCAGTGCTGCGAGGGCGGATTTTGCTCACATGCTCCTGACTTCCAGATCTTCCCCTGTCATAATGATGTCGTAGAAAGCAAACAGTACGGGGAACCAGTACCGCGCCATCTTTTCGTCGGCGCCAGGTGCAAGCTTGCCGTCCGCCGGCTCATCGTTGAAGGTTCTAGTGGTAGATTCGGGCGACTCGAGCAGCTTCGGCACTGTGCCCTGCAGCATACCGATTGCTTGCAAAGATATCTTCTGGAACTTGGTTACTTTACTGAAGTCGGTCAGACAGACGCAGAAGTCTGAGAACGAGCCGTATTTCAGGACCAAGTCGAAATGCTCGCGGTATATGGTTGTCACCAAGTCGAAGGCGTAATTCGGAACGCGGGCTAACAGACAAACCGAGACTGAGCTAGTGCCCATTTGAATTGAAATCCGTACGTACCGGTCAACACGTGACTAGCCGCCGAAAACACTTTAAACATCGTACTCCAGCCAGACCGGAGGTTGTTGACTCTCGCTTGCAGCATTTGTTGCAGACATTGAAGGATCTGCTCTTCCAAGTCAGCGGAGGCATCAACGTTGGAAGACCTTCACGCACCATTTCCCGAGCGTCCGCGTTGACATTGTTCGTCATGGCATATTCAAATGGTTTGAGGAAATCTTTTTGGAACCGGAAATGCGCCAACTCTTCCTTCTCCAAGAAACGCATGGCGAGTTGTCGCAGAGCATCCAGTGCGAAAAAGCTGACATTCGGGTTGTTATGGCAACACACCTGGCCAGGCAGGACACATATCGGCAATCAGATCATGTCCGCTATCCACATGGACTGTATGACTCACCTGGTTGAAGTGTACGCCCACGATTTGCCAGATGTTTGACCATTCGAGACGGATCCGGTCCATATTGTAGTAAGCAATGTCCACCAGTTTCTGAAGCGAGAACAATCTCGGTTGGGGACTGGCTGCTGAAGACTGGATTTCTTCCCATGATACCTCGCTAAGAGCTCTGACAAAGTCAACGATGGCCGACTGGCGAAAGACCCGCCGAATTAGCTCGTCGTCTTGGACACAGAGGAAGATGCTTACACCTGACAGGTTCTTGCTCAAGGAGAACACCATATCCGCCGCTACGGTGATTTGAGTTGATCTACTCTCGTCAGCGACCTCATCCGCCAGTTTACGCCCAGGCTTCTTTTTCACAGCAGCACTTCTGCAAGCATGGAGTTCAGCGTTGATATCTTATTGGTAAAGTAGCAAACTCACTCTCTGCGGTGTAATTCTGGGACATCGATGCCAGCAGAGATCAACTGCATCCGCTCCAATTGGCTTACGCAGGTCAGAACCTCGCGCCAGGAAGACTTTAGATTATTGCCGTCTGAAATGGCAATATCCAACAACGTTTTGATGGCTTCCACATTTTTCGGACGCATTTCGCCCAGATTGCTGAGATAGGTGAATTTCGCAACGGTGGAGAGATATGCGTCGCGCTCCAGTTCCAAGTCGAAAAGACCTGCAATCTTGATTGCGTTTTTGAATCCGTCAAGGCACAGGATGATTGCTGTCATGTCCTCCGTTTCCTGCATGGGACCCGAGATCGCGGCCAGACAGGGCATCCATGCCACCTCAAACATCGGTTTCACGTGCTCGAGATGAGATGCGCTGTAAAAGTGATCATTGTTCTTCCCCGTTCGTCGCTGTTGCCTGACCAGTGTCTTAAACAGCGCTTCTGTCTTGTTTGCCACGGCTTCCGATTGCAACACATATGCTTCCTTGTGCAAATCCCTACCAACATTGGCGAGCGTGCCGGCCAGACCTGCTGTATTGGGTGTAGGCGCGACCTCGATCTCGTCCTTCATCTTGATTTCGTTCCTTTGGATTTCATCATAGATGTTGCTTAGGAATTCCTCGGGAAGGTCTTGACCATCATTGATCCCTCTGTTGTTCTTTACGAATTCGCTCTTCGACATTCGCTTCGTTTTCAGATTCTTGTTGTGCGCGTCGGTATTGAGCATGATAACGGAGAAAGCCAAGATGTATGCGGTATCGGCATTGGCGAATACGGTAGTCGGATTGTTGGCGATATAACGCTCAGCGAACTTCAGCATGAATCGATCAATCTTCTGAGCTTCTCCAGGTAGACGGAAGCTTTGTAGGTATAGCCTAACTGCTTCGGTAAAGGGCAGATCCGTAAAGTCGAGCATGTCCACGAATGCGTGCATAACGGCCACGTTTGCTTCGTCCCTGTTGGAAACAAGTATCAGTTGCTGACCTGCTCGCTCTCGCAACCCACACATACCCGTCACCCAGGTATTCGCCAATTGTAGCCTTGTTCAATCCTTCCGTTCTCAACAAGAATCGAGCAATGTCTTCCGGCTTGCCACTCCGAATGAAGTTATGATCGATTAAGTATTGTATGCCCTGGATGAAAAGCAAGTCAGTCACGCTACTCGAGTCATTTGGGAGATCGCCCACTTTTTTCGGTTTGAAGTTGAACATTCTGATGCCCTCGAGCAAAGAGACTTTGCGTTGCCGAGCCGACTCGAGCCTTTCCGGATCGTCTTCCGGGAGAGTGAAATCAGGCGTCGATGCGTTTGCACTGGAGCTCATGCTCATCCTATGTTCCGAACGTCTAGGGTTCGCCGAAGAATCGCCATTCGTAGAGTAGACTTCGTCCTTGTCGTCTCTGTCGGGCACCTTGTTCGTTTGCACCCAAGTCACAAGTGACTTCAAAGTACCAACGACACACTCTAGCGACTGACGTTTCAGCCTCGCCTCCCCTGAGAGTCCCGAGTACTTGTTGATGATCCGGGTGTAATCGGAAGAGGTTCCAGTGGAGAAGCCCGCGAGAAGCGGCTGAGCTTGATTTTTGCCAACCTCGGTCAGGTCGTCGGCTTTGCCGTACGTGCCAGGCGGTATTTGACCAATCTTGGCAATCACGTTAATCAAACGTTCATAGATGTTTTCGATCGAGGCACGATCGCAGTCGTAGTTGATGTAGATGTCGACTAGCATCTGCGAGTCCTGGCAGAGCTTGAGAAAGACGGCAAGCGCGGTCGACTTCTGTCGCAGACTAGCATGTCGCATCTCCAGAATCGGGATGAAGATCTCGTTGAAGAGCACCTCGATTTCTTTCTACAGGTTCCAAAAGGCTAGTCAGCTGACGACCGAAGCACTTCATTTGGTCGATGTTCTCACCTTCATTTGGGCTCTCAAACTTTGGAGCATGGTAAAGAAGATCTCGATGCTCAATTCGAAGACTTGCGGCACCGAACTCAGCGCATTTCTACTGAGACTGAGGCAAATATACTGTTTCGTTGCCTGCAAGAAGGGAGTATCGCCGTTTGATGATGCCGATGGAATGGTGATGCTCGAGTCCGCAAAGAGATCCGAATGCGACCGAAGCACGGATAGAACTAGGTGTAGCGATAACAGCTTCGAACGGAGATCGTGCGCGCGCGGATCTTTTTCGCTGTGAATCAAGAAGGTCGGATCAGCTCCAAGTTCGAGAAGTTCATCCCCTCGATCGCTCACCTCTCACTCAACAGAGGCTCCATGTTAAGTTTGCAAAGTGCACGGAAGACCAAGAAGGCGTCCTTGACAAACAGTTGTGCCGTCGTAAGATGCCTGACTGTCCCATCCACCTCCTCTGCATTCGTTGCGTATAATGGTTGCGGTCCAGCAAGGTTGCTCTCGGACTCTGCAGCGGACGCTATCGGCAAGGGATGAGCTGGGAGCTGTTCGAGCGACTGGACATCCTTGTTATCAAGGTGGATCCCGTCATTGGGGTTCGGGGCCGAGAACGATGTGCTTGATGAAATGAAAGATTAGCGTGGCCCACGTTCCAGAGATCACAGAGCTTACACGGTCAACGTCGGCTTTTCCGGGACTTCCCCCTGTTCCTGTTGCTCCTGCGGAACACCGTTGCCCGACAAAGGTGTCGGGGCCTCTCTGCTATCACTCGACACTGGCGTTGGCGTTCGTCCATTCTGATATCCAGATGGCAGCCGCGGCGTAGCGGGACGCGTCCTCGCGGCTTCCCTGTCGATCCTGGCGAAAATATGATGCACCATCTGCGTCAACCCGCCTTGGGCGATCATCTGATTCGTCGTATCGCTGCTGAGCAAGTATACGTTGTATACCGTCCGCACCGCCTTGAGAAGACTGGACTGATGGATGAGCAACGTCGGCGACAGGACGAGCGATAGGAGTGCCTTTACGACTTGCAACCCGACGGCCGGCGACGAGTTTTCAGTGTAAGACATGGTGATGATATGCGCAATGAGGTCGGCGAGCGGAGGCTGTCCTTCTGGAGGAGTGTCTTCCTGGAAGAAGGAGTGCGAGACGAGCTTTGCCAACAGGTCGAGTGCCGCGATGATGAGCTTTTCCGAGTGTGTCTCACATGCTAGGCGTAACGGCTCGAGAATGGCTCGAGGTTGAGTATACGCCTCGTTGCCTTTGCATAGGTCCAAAGCCTTTTGAGCGGCCTGTTGAAGCGCAGGGGTTTTCTTGGCTTCTTTCGAGTCGGCGATTGTCTCTAATCCCGGAATGATCAACGCCGCCGAAAGCTGTGGACCACCGTGAATTGATGATCGTGAGAGAGATATGCTGGTTCGGCTTGATTGTGATCGCATGTGGTTTCCAAAGACGGAGGACGGAGGTCGGGTGACAGGAGGGGAATCGACTGACGGCTGTGATGTCGTCACGGGAGAAGGCTGTTCCCGCTGAATGGCCAATTCAGGTATACTTGATGTCCCATTTTGGTCGGACTGTTGGGGCGGATCCACTGGTTCGCTGTCCTTTTCGGGAACTGGAGGAAGCTGCTCCTTGCTGTCGAATGCTGCAGCGGGCCCGTCGAGCGTGTCCTCCTTCGGCCTTTCCTGTTCCACGTCGTGATCTACCACTTCGGGTTGTTCCGGCTCGTCCAGGCTGACTTCTGCCATATCGGCCATGGTGTCCTCCACGCTGTCTGCAGCGGGATCTCGTTCAGTCTCCATCTCAACCGGAAACTGCAGGTGCACTGAAGGGAGATAGAGCTGTGTAGCGAAGGATAAGGCTGTAAAGATAGGTACAAGCAAGGTCTTCCAGCCAGCGTACTCTCATGATTCATGATTCACACGCGTTTGTCCAGAGTCGGCGTACTCTGCCTGAGTCTCCTGGCCTCTCCTGGCCTGCTACCTTGTGCTCTATCGAAGTGAAGTCATCACTCCCACCCCAATCGCAGTTCGTCCTGCTCCACAGTCGTCCGTCGATCTATCGCTCTCAACATGGCAGCAACCGTCCCTGCACCACCAGCTCCGGCCACGAACGGCGACGTTCAGAAAAAGGCCGCCAAGTCGAAGAACGCTCTTCGACGACAAAAAGCAAAGGCGAAAAAGGCTCATGGCGAGTCCCAGTCGGATCGAGAGGGGTCCGTGGCTACCACTGGCTACGCTACGACGGATGTAGAGACGGATAATGAAGGACATGATCCCCTCGTGACGCCTTCTACATCTGTGGATGACCTGACGATCGACACGAATGATCCGGCGTATGCGCAGTTTGCCGAGATCTTCAACAAGTTCCAAGACACTGGTGCTGATGGTGAGAACGAGGAAAAGGTAAGCACTTGCTGAGTCGCTCGTATGGATAACCGCTAATATCCGGAATGTGAAAGGATGATGGACCGAAGAAGGCGGAAATCATCTATTCAGACGAGGAAGACGACGATGAAGACGAGAGGGAACAGGCGATGGCGAATGCGCAGAAGATGAGCAAGAAGAAGAGACGCCAGGCAGCTGTGAGTAAAATCATAACTTCACTCGCAACCTCTTTGTTGAAGTATTGGCTTCGATGCTGCAGAAACTGTCTGTAGCGGAATTGAAGACGCTCGTCAGCAAGCCGGAAGTCGTCGAATGGTTTGATACCGATGCGCGCGATCCTCGACTCTTAGTAGGGCTCAAGTCGTATCGAAAGTAAGTCACATACGGAGAGACAGCGACTCTGACCTGTCGGAGTGCTAACCGTTCTTCAATCAGTACCGTTCCGGTTCCGGTTCACTGGTCGCAGAAGAGAGAGTACCTGCAGGGCAAACGTGGTATTGAGAAGCCTCCATTCCAGCTGCCACGTAAGTCCTACCATTTGAAATTGATCTCGCACGGGATCTGACAACCTTGTTCTTGCAAAGCCTGGATCGCTGATACCGGTATCGCGGACCAGAGAGATGCCGTCAAGGAGAAGGAGTCAGGGATGAGTCTTAAACAAAAGACTCGGGAAAGAGTGCAGCCCAAGATGGGCAAGATCGACATCGATTACCAAAAATTGCACGATGCGTTCTTCAAGTATCAAACAAAACCCAAAATGTCCAGGTTCGGAGAGGCGTAAGTCGACGTCAGATTGCTTTTCCGTAGGGTATCATACTGAACCAGCTTTCTGGCAGGTACTATGAAGGAAAAGAGCTGGAAACCGATCTTCGAATGAAGAAGCCCGGAGAGTTGTCAGAGGAACTCAAGGAAGCACTGTCCATCCCGCCGCTCGCTCCGCCTCCCTGGCTCATCGCCATGCAGCGATATGGGCCGCCGCCCAGTTATCCCAACTTGCGTATTCCCGGTCTCAATGCGCCCATTCCGGCAGGGTAGGTCAAGCCTTATTATCTCCAGATTTTCCTCACTGATACACTCTCTCTATGCAGAGCTCAATGGGGTTTCCATCCCGGAGGTTGGGGTAGGCCGCCGGTAGATGATTTCCAGAGGCCGCTGTACGGTGATCCGTTCGGCGTTCTAGGTGAACAGACTCAAACTGTGAGTTCTTCCCCCTTCAGTCGAGGTACGAGTGTCAGCCTCATTGCGTCCATGGGATTAGAACTACGAAGATGTTGAGAAGGACCTTTGGGGAACTCTGGAACCGGAAGCCGAAGGTATGTCCTATATATCTCCGTCAATACCCAGAATACTGACATCGTTTGGCATATTCAGAATCCGAGGAAGAGGAAGAAGAAGAGGAGGAAGAGGAAGATATTCTCGACTCTGGCCATGCACCCGACGAAGGTCTTCAAACCCCCTCGGGCCTGGCCACGCCATCCGGCCTCAATTCGGTCACATCCACAGTACCCGGTGGACTCGCCACGCCTGATTTCCTACAGCTTCGAAAGGAATCGCGCGCGGAAAGCGACGTCTCTGCGACACCCGTCCCGCGAGATCTGTACCAGGTCATTCCGGAACGACAGGTGTCGTCTTCTGGATTCATGGGCAGTTCGACGGCGTACGATGTGTCGGCGGTCAACGCTCCTCGTTCCGGAGCTCCAGTGTTGGGACAGGAAGACCGTGGCACAAAGGTATGTAATTGCCTTCAACCGGGAGTTGTGTGTATGCTAAATGACTGCCCGTAGCGAAAGGCGGACGCCGCCGTGTCCATCGACCCGGAAGCGTTGGAAGGCATGTCGCAAGAACAGCTGCAAGCCCAATACGACGCATCACGTACAGCTTCAAGCAAGGTGTACGTCCCAGGGGCGGACGCCAACCGTTCAGAGTTCGACGATGTTATCGCCAAGGAGAGCGCAAAGAGGACAAGAACGAGAGAAAAGGAGCGGGAAAGGGGCGGCAAGGAAAAGGAGAAGTTCAAGTTTTAGAGCAGGACTGTGGGCTGTTCTGCTCAATTGCGATTATTCTATGGTCATAATCGATGTGGTTGCGCGATATGTCGGTCGGATGCGGCGACATGAGATCTTGTTGAGCATGATATGTGTTTTCGACACGTGCGATGCCCTTCGCACGCGAGGCGTCTCGCGAGCCGTTTCCTCGACCAGAAACCAGGATGCCGCGACGAACTTGATGGTGAATACGTTCTTGCCGGATGCCTCATATGAACGGCGACTTGCCGATGCCACAATGAGTCTCGTAGCGTAGCATCTCACCCTGCAAGTACTTGGGTACCAAGTCGAGTAGGACAGCCAGTGTAACAATACTATAACTGGTCACGTGCGGGAGCTATCGCCTTCAAGTTTCCGACCTCCACCTCGAGCGATCACCATGCTTGATTCGACTTGATTCAAAGGGTTGACGGTACACGCGATCCATTGCACATCAAAGGACTATTAGCAGCATCATTACAATGGCACAACACTCGACCAAGGGACTGAAGGCCAAGCCTGCCACCGGTGGAAGAAAGACCTCGGGAAAGACGAAGAAGGGCGCGCGTTGGGTTCCGCCTAAGAGCAATGACAAGATCCAGCACGTAGCTCGTCAGAAGGTGAGTCGTTGGCGCTGCCAGATAGGGATTCTGTGCTGATACCCACACTCCTTCAGAAACTGTCGACCAACATAAACAACAGTATCGAAAGGCAGATGGTTCAGGCCGCCTCGGCGGGCAAGTTGACGATTTTGAAGACTGCTGGTGGTGACCCCACCACAAGTAGAGATGGGTAAGCACATCGTTTCCTCTGGTACCAGTCTGTACAACATCACTGACACCGCCTCCCTTCCGCAGCAAAAGCAAGGCCAAGGCTACCAAGTAACTGGGTCTTTCGTGTCTTCTCGACTGTCGAAGTTTTCTAGGTTGTATACCGTTGATACGGCTGTTGTTCACCATGTCATTCGCTTCAAGTGTATTACAACTCGTCATGCGACAAGGCTTCTTCTACAATTTCATCAAGTTGTTCTCGATCTGTCCCATCGTTATCCACTCTGGATTTCAACTCGGACCAGTCCATAAACTCGGGACCGTTCGCCCCAAATTCGAAGCCTACGCCGCCCGGCGTCTCACCCAAATTGGGCAGCTCCGCTGCCTCTTCCGCGTCAGGGAGTGGGGTTTGAGCGACGGGTGGAGCGGGTTTGATACCGTCAGTGCGGGTCTTGGCAGCCTGAGAGACGCCCAGTGATCGTCGAAGCAGGGACTCTACACGCTCAAAGTATCTATAAGACGCTTCGTCAGTCATGCTTCGCGATCCATCGGGAATGTAGCCTACTCACGTGTTTGTATCGGCCACCACGAATCCGCTTCGAATCAATGCAGTGTCGAGCAGCACCCGAACCGTTTCACGCAGTTCTTCTTCCTCGTGACTGGTAAAGGTCGAATCCGAATCCGACTCGTCGTCAGCGGCAGGAAGGTCGAGCACCCTCTCGAGAAGACCCTCAATGAGAGGAGATTTGGGATTGACTTCCAGAATCTTGGGCATCTGCATCATCATCTTCATCATGGTGTCGTCGTCTCGCGCCTGAGCCATCATCAGCTTTTGCATGTTGGCGCTCCAACCAAAGTTGTCTGAGGTCTGGCGTCAGAGGGTCTTGCAGATTTGATCCAATGAGTGACTCACCAGCAACGATAGCGCAGGGCGACTTGACAAGTCGATTCGTGAGAACAACTGAGACGGGAGGAGATGAGAAAAAGAAACGTCACCGCAGCGAGAGGACGTACCGTCGCCGATCTGGCCTTGTAACTGTTTCTTGAGCCATTCGAGTAGAGGTTTGTATGCCTTTTTCTGCATCTCGAGTTCGGCCTTTTCTTGGGCATCCTCGTCTTCGTCACCGTACTTCAAGCCCTTCTTCGCGACGTCTTGAAGTTTCAAACCACTAGCGATGTCTATCTTTACTTGATGTCGAACAGACTAAAGGGAGACGGTAGCTCACCGATACGATCCCAACTGCGCCATGACAGTTTCATCCGCGGGCGCGTTTAGCAAAAGCACTTCGTAACCCCTTGCTACCGGCTTCTCGATCAGAGGTGATCTTGCCAGACTCTCGATGGGCTCTCCGACGCCCGCCAGGAAGTAGATTTGCTGTTGTCCATCCCGACGATTTTCCGTATACTGCGATGCCGATGGACAGAACGCAACGGAATGAGTCATTGCGATAATGGCAGAGCATGCCGCCACCCACCTCGTCAAGTGAAACAGACTCCTTTCCTGAGCTCGCGAATCTCAACAGACCGGCAAGCTTGACCCGATCCTTCGCATCGGCCTCGACCATGCCGATTCGAATCGCGTTGCCAATCGTCTTGTGAATCTTGTCCCACTGTTCGGGATCATCACGTGCAATCCGAGCAAACATATCCATTGCCTTGCGCACGAGAATCCTTTTCAGTTGACGAAGGAAACGGTTGTTCTGCAGAGTTTCCCGGGAGACGTTCAGCGGCAAATCATCGGCGTCGACGACAATCTTGAGAAAGCTGAGCCATCGGGGAAGGTAGTCTTCGCCGAGGTCGTCCGTGATGAACACTCGCTTGACCATGAGCCGAATGTTTCGCAAGATGCCGGCGGGACCCTTGTTCCAGAAGTCTTCAGGCAGCTTGGCGGGAATATACATCATGGCACGGAAGGATACTCCCGATCCCGAATCGCCTTTCCAGTGCGTCCATCCCGAAGTCTCGGCGCCAGGAGTGGGATCAAGAGCCTGATAGAACTCTCGGTATTCCTCGTCAGAGATGGACTTTGGCTCCTTCATCCAAAGAGGTTGTTTCTTGTTGAGTTTGATCCAGCCTTCCTCTCCGGCTTGTTGCCCCTCGTCGGTTTCTTTGGCGGCCTCGTCGGCACTGCTTTTCAAATAGATCGGAAAGTTCGAGGAGAACTGAGAATGCTTGTCCACCAATTCCCTGAGCTTGTCGTTGTCGAGGACCCAATCGTTGTCTGAACCCGCTTCGATCTCGAGCACGACTTCGGTGCCGCACGGCCCCTCGGCGAGCAGACTATTGCCTCGCGGATCGGGGAAAACCACAAACTCTTCGCCCGAAGCGTTCGATTCGAAGGTATACTGGATCGGTTCTGGGCGGTCTGCGGTAGCGGGCGGAATAGAGGAGACTCTGACCGAGGGCGAAACCAGGAACGTGGAATAGAACCCGAGTCCTAGGTGGAAGATGTTCAAGTCAGTGGCCTGGGATGGTGGATGCTCGATGACATACCGAATTGCCCGATAAGGTTGCTTCCCTCTGCGGAGCTAAGTGTCGAGCTATCACTGGCGTTCTTCAGGAATTCCGACGTTCCCGACTTGGCAATCGTCCCCAGGTTCTTCGCCAACTCGTCTTTAGTCATCCCGATCCCCGTATCCCTGATGATGAGCTGACCACCTCGCCCATCCTCCGACTTGCGAGCTTCGATAGTGATGTTCCCCTGCCATCCGTCCAAATTGATGAAAGAACCCTCGCTCAAGGATGTAAGTCGAAGTTTCTCCAGGGCATCTTGGCTGTTGGACAAGAGCTCTCGCAGGAAGATGTCTTTTTGACTGTAGAGCGAGTGAATGACGATAGATCGGAGTTTGGCGATGTCAGACTAGGGCGGAGGTTCAGGTCAACGGTTCATCCTGAATTCCTCGACGACGACGGAAACTCACTTCGTATCGATGTTTTTCCACTTGACTTTCCGCACTTTCCCCCGCAACTAACCCAGCGGCCAGCGCGAGGTATGCTACCAGAGAAGAGACCCTCATGTCGTTGCTTGTGGCACTGATGAAGGAGTCCTTTTCGCCAGATGAGAATCACCAAGCTGGTTGTAACAGAATCTATCGACGGTCCGGACTTCAAGGTGCCTTCGCGTGGAACGCGGTCTTGTTTGTATTCGTCATTCGTCGTGAGCAGCTTCAGCTTCGTGAGCCAAGTGATCCTGGATACGGTATCGGAGTCTGTACTCGGGTACATATGCAATCGTACATTCCACTCATCGCCCTGATCATCCTATTCGCAACTATTGTACAACAGGGCTGGCGAAAGACTTTGAAAAAGCGGGAACCCACGACACCGAAACAAGCATTTCGAAATCAAATGAACAGACACAAAGAGGGTTCGTCCGACACCGTTACCAAATCCAACATTGACGCAACACCATTTACTGGGCCTTGGGCTTTCGTCCCCTCTTCTTGGCCGGAGTCTCCTCACTTGGGGGAGGCGCAGCTTCCGTCTTTTTGCTCTTCTTGTCCTTTTTCGACGTTTCCGCGGACGGGGTAGCAGCAGCCGGAGTAGACGCGGCCTTTTTGGCAGAAGAAGTTGGCACCGCCGCGGCAGAGGACGACTTGGGCTTTTGTTGGGACTTGCTAGGCGTGGCGGCGGGAGCGTCTCGCTTTGCCTTTTTGGCAGGCGGCTGCGGCACTTCCTCTTCCTCCTCCTCGTCGTCACTCTCATCGGCTTCCTGGGGCTTGGCGTCTTCCTCCTCGGTGTCTGATGAATCGCTCGAGTCGGTAGAAGCGGTCGATGCGGATTCATCGTCGGATCCGGCTTCATCTGCCGTCTCGGCGTCGGCAGCGGCCTGGCAGACGATCATCTATGTCAGTCTCGGTTCGCAGAGTGAAAGAGTACGCGCGACGTACGGGCTTTCCAGCGGCAGGCTTCGCTTCAGTGGATGCAGAAGCAGCGCCATTCTCGTGTGTCTGGTTGTACTCGGCCGTCTTTCCCTTCCATTCCGCCATTGCCGCAGAGAAGTTGTCGTTGTACACCTGACGTTATGACCGAAATCAGCACCTACTCCTATCCATTCCGATGCGCGACTCACCTTCTTCTCGTCCTCCGGCAAGTTCGCCCACTTCTCCCCGATCAAACCCACAAGCACCTTGTGCGGCATGGCCGGGTTCGCTTCCTTCAACTTGGGCATCTGATCCATCGAGTAGGCGAGGTATCCCGTCACCGGTCGCTTCGGCGCGTTCGGGTCCTTGGCCTTCTTCTCCTTGGCCGCCTTTCGCTTCTTGGAGCCGTCCGCGGATGCGGCAGGTTCGGTGAGGGCGTGGGGTGCGAGTCCAAGGTAGGCGCGGACAGAGGTGGTTGCTGCTTCGAACGCGTCGGCGACGGCGGCGAGGGACTTGACCATCTGTAAGGGACGGCAAGGGAGTATACATGTGAGTGAGATGAGATGCCTTCATGATCGATTGGAGACGCACCTCTACACGCTTGGCTTCAACTTCTTCAAAGCTGGGAGCTGCATCGGCCTTCTTCTTTCCGTTGGGAGCCATTGTGTTGATACTGAGGTGCAGCGGATGAGCCGACGCGATAGAAGAAGACGAGATGGCAAGACTTACGATAAGAGTTGAAGGTGAAAAGCAATGAGGGTTACTGATCAATGATGAACAGCTTGATGAACAGAATCAGAAATGTAGTCTTCGCGCGGTTGTCAGTTGTCAATAGGCAAAAGTAAAGAAGGGTCAAGAAAAACAAGCTAGTCCAGTCGCGTTGGCCTTACCCTTCAGTGCCAATCAGTTGATCAACGCGTTTCTAGCCAAATGGCCCCAAGAATGTTAGGCTCTTACAGCTGCTCTTACTCTTTACTACAGTAACGCCAACAGCTTCCAACTCTGGAATATAGGGAGAGTCAATCTTTTGAGACAAGGATAGGTGATCGAACACAAAAGTGAATCCCCGAGTCTATCCTCTTCAATCAACGGTATATTATACGTTCAAGTGCTGGGTCGCTTGAATCTCACTCGCTATGTTGGCTAGAACAACGTTACGACATGCCGCCACAGCATTCTCGCTGACGCGCGCTGCGCACACCTCCTCGCTTTCCCAGACGGCTCAACGCCACGGACTATCTTCAGCATACCGCCCACGATTCCGGACACTGTCAACCACTTCCGTATGGCGCAAAGCATCACCGCCAACTCAGACTACACCCCCGCCGCCGCTGCCTATCCTCCCGCGTCCACTGGGCGTCCAGGATTCCCCATCAACGGCGAGCAAGACATGGCAGGAGAAGAAAGACGAGTTGTTGGACCGAGATAGGCATATGGCGAAGCGTAAAGCTTTGTGAGTTCGCCTCTAGCTATCTGGCTTGAAATGTACGGGACTGACGTAGGGTGGTGGGGACAGGGTCAAGGAAGCTACACAGGGGTACTTTCATGATTTCCACGAGATTCGCAGGGAAGGCGGACACGGTGGAAAGTCGTGGATAGCTCCGCCAGTGCTCATTCGTCAGGATGTAAGTCCCTGTCTTAGTATTCAATTGGAAAGCTCTCGCACTCCTGTGCTGATGCTTTGCATCTGACTCGTTGCAGAAAGCGCTGTACTTTCCAAACATACAAGGGACGTCAATGGAGAGTCGCAAAACGACGCATACGACAGATCTGTTCAAGGGCAGGGTTAGCGTGGTCGCTGTTCTGACAGCAAGGGTGTCCGAGGTGAGCTCATGATGTGGTGAAAAGTACGTTCGAAGGGAGTCCTCACCGGTACGTGTATTCTAGGAACACGCCAACAGCTTTGTTGCGGATGTGCTTGAGGACTGGGAACAAGATCCCATGTTCCGCTATGTCCAGGTGAGTCGATCCATTCCCCCTTTGAATGATGGTTGCGCTGACCGGGACCCTTCTGCTTCTCCAGGTCAACCATCAGTCCAACCCGTTAAAATCGCTCCTGCTTCAGCTATTCATCTCGGGCTTGAAGCGATCAATACCAGAACACAGATGGTCGGGGTACATGATCGCCGGAGGCGAATGGGGAGGCGTAAGTCTGCTACGTATCGCCTTCTTTCCACAGGCTCACCTCTTTCCCCGGCGCAGCTCAAAGAACCCCTCGGAATCACCAACAAACACGTCGGATACATCTACCTCGTCGACCCGGACTGCAAGATCCGCTGGGCGGGCAACGCGTATGCGACGGAAGAGGAGAGGCAGGGGCTGAGAAAGGCTGTGGCGGTGTTGATGGCGCGGGTGAGGGAGGGGAAGGAGACGTCGGTCGAGGTGAAGCAGCCGGAAGCAGCGGAGCAGGTGTAGCAATGAGAGGCCACCCCGTCTTATCGAATTCCGTGCGGAATCCGTCGGAGCCGAATAAATACCATACCGCCTTTGAGCGTACCAACAGGTCAAGCAGAGCTTTGACGGGAAGTCGGGCGCAAGACACTGACGACAGAATCCGGGTTCCGCTATCCCTCTTCATCAGAATTCGCTCGACGTCCATCTCTGTGATGGTCTGGCCTGCACGTCGTATAGTGTCTCTTGAGATTCCCCTGCTGTCATTGTAGGAAGGAAACATCAACAGGACACGGGGGAAAGAGTAGTACTCGTTTGCACCGTCTGAAATGATCTGGAGACCCCGCTCAGATTTGTATCCGCTGAAACGCAGAGGAGGGAATGCCACCTCGCCAAAGTCGATTGTGCGCTGGATCACTCCTGACAAAGGCATGCTCTATTGAAGCCACCCTGAACGACTTTCCCATCGCTCTCTCAGCTCCTGTCGCCCACATCCTGACCGGATCACACCGACGGTGTTGCACAGCGAGATATGACATGAGTTCGGTCCCCTATCCGACAATAATCGACATTAGTCTCTCGACTGCTCGGCGGTGGATTCACAATGGACAACATACCATGGCGATCGGTGGATCATTTCGGCGAAGATACTCAGGACACCGCAAATGGATCTTTGCGGAATCGGCGTCGGGATCGACTGAGCATCAGCCTCAACGGATGGGACGAAGACAAAGGATCGAGCAGTCGGAACTCGCCGCATCCCTTACTACCCGTTTCGCACTCATCTCACGGCACTCCCGAACAACGGGAAAGGGGCGATGCACTCAGCAACGGTCTATCGGCAACAAACTTTGACGAGATCAGCCGGCCGAGCTTGTTTAGGTTGACGTCGGATCTTGAAAGGGAGGTTCACGCCGTCAATGTGATCAGCCGGAGCAGTGTGGATGATACAAGTCTGAGGGGAAGCTCGGATATCAGGCGGAGCGGCAGTGTCAGGGAACCTCCGAAGGAAGTGGAAGTCATTGTGCATGAGGTTTGTGCATCGGTTTCCTATCAACCGTCATGTCAGGCTGATATGATTTACGGCTTCCCTCAGATCAAGCCTCGGGAATCGCTCCAGGGTATAGCTCTCCGCTATGGCATAGACGTAAGCCGCTACCGGTGTGGTACAATACATTCTGACCTGGCTTCCGCCTTCCAGTTGGCGATGTTGCGGAAAGTCAACAAGCTCTGGCCAACAGATCCGCTGCATCTCCGCCGTCAATTATACGTCCCTTTAGAGGAATGCAAATGGGCCAAGGCGAGCGACATTTTCGTCCGAGGCCCTGGAGAAGGGGAGATCACCATGCACAAGAAGGCAAAGGTTCCGGCGGCCCCTACCTCAAGAACGCCGAATCAGACTAAGAGCACAAACACGTCTATGCCGCGGTCACTCGATGATCCCTTTGGTCTTGGACTCTCATCTACCGATAAAGGAAAGGGGCGTGAAGTAGACTACTCTTCCATCGACCTTGCATCTGTACCACTCCCTCAAGACGGACCGGTCCAGCCCTCGACCGAGGGCCAAGTGCTCTCGATCATCAGAATACCAGCATCCGAACTATCATTCTTTCCAAAGAACAAAAACAATAGCAATAACAACAGTAGAAGAAGCTTGGACCCCGGGGTTCTTGACGCTCTGAAGCGGTCGAGTTCACCTGGCCCATCACCGCGGAACAGTTTCTCAACAGCTCCGAAATCAGCATCCTCACCATCCAGCTTACGGAATTCCTTTGAATCGCTCACGCGACCGTTCAGTGGCCGTATAAACAGCATGACGCCCATAGAGGAGTCTGGGACGGCGCTCAACAGTAAGATCGATCCAGCGCAGTCGGGCATCGAGCTTCTACCGACGAAGAATACCAGTAATAGGCAGACGGTAGGGCCAAGGAAGCCCGAGAGAAAGACGTCGTCCGGGTGGAACCTGAACTTTTTCAGTGTCGCGGATGACGGGATGGACCCGCAGGATGTAGGTCGAAAGATCAAGATATAGTGCGGTCTATAGTAGACAGAAAGGGTAGCAGAGCAGACATTGCTTCAAGTCAATGCTCCCGTTTCTTCCGTTGACGATCCAGATATCCTGCGTGATAGTGAGCTTTGATAATGCGGGAGCGCGAGAGCTCATACGAAGATCGCATATGTGCACATGATATATCGGTGGCGATTTTGAGACGGGTTGTGAGGAGATTGTGCTCGTTTTCGAGCCCCCCCCCTGCGGAACCAAATATTCAGGTCGATCACCTCCTGCCCTCTGCTTCGGCCTGGTTGATGGTATCCAGCCATGTTTGCTATTGTCATCCATTTCAGCGGTGGCGGATACGATCAGCACTACATCTCCGTCGAACGCTCATCGGATTGAAGTTTTGAAGAGGGACAATCACGTTTATAATGGTGCGTAGAGATGAGACGCCTCACGGAGCGAGTATGGGAAGGTGCTGATCGCCGTACGTCCGAACAGTCTGCCATCTGTCGTGCACGTCTGACGGAGGAAAGGAAACAGTGGAGGAAGGATCATCCATTCGTGAGTACAGCTACAGTCTTCAGGTCGAATCCCGCTGATGCATTCCTTGGCGTGATCAGGGATTCTACGCTCGACCGAAGAAGGAAGCAGATGGATCGTTGAACCTCCTATTCTGGGAAGTGGGAATTCCGGGTCGCGCAGGGGTATGTTCGCGTCGCTAGGCAACATCATCTCTAATATTGACCGTGTTCTCTATCTCGCAGACCAATTGGGAAGGCGGTATCTACGAATTGACTATGGCGTTCCCCGAAGAGTATCCTACGAGACCTCCCAAATGTACGTTGGTTCGCGCGCGCATTTTGAGAAGGGCGAAGATCTAACTTGACATGGACATCAATAGGCAAATTCACACCGCCCCTTTTCCACCCCAACGTGTATCCTTCCGGAACTGTGTGTCTGTCCATTCTCGACGAGGAAAAGAGTTGGAAACCGGCGATCACCATCAAGCAGGTCAGTGCGCTGGAGATGCGCGACCTTCAGACAAAGCTGACGGGATTGAACGCCTTGACAGATTCTTCTGGGTATCCAAGATCTGTTGACTGATCCCAACGCCAGCGATCCCGCTCAAGTCGAAGCCTACACGCTTTACAGGTACGGCGGGATGACGCTCTCCCGTGAAATGTCGCTGACCTATGCGATTCCGACAGAAACGACCGGGAAGCATACAACAAGAAAATCAGGGCTCAAGCCAAGGAACGCGCTCAGAAATAGACGAACGACCTGTGTGTCGCTCGAGTCTCTCTTTCGAGAATTGGGTCAACTTCGCGAAATTCTTATCGGTGGCATACACAGATGGGACAAGGGATGTTAGAGATGGCGACGCAGGAATAATGTGGATATGCATTAGGGAACAACTCTGAATCGATAGAACATTTCCATTTTTGTGTCACGCGCTGGCGACATGCAGTAGTCTATGTGTACAATCAAACATCACAATCCCGACCTCTCCATCATCCCCACTACAAGAAGGCCCTATCACTGCCCACTCGAAGCGTCACCTTGATCATTCAATTTCGGCCGCTTGCTTGCTTCATCGCTGTCCGCGGTTGAAGGCTCTCCATCCGCAGGAGCTGGTCGCTTTACCTGCATCGTATTTCCAGCGGTATCATTTGCTCCCCGGAATTGAGCGTCGACCTCTATTGGAGAGAAATAGATCTCGATCAGTCCACTGAAAGCAAAATGCGTGGTTGACAGCACTCACGCGAGAGAATTGCTTGAGGATTGATGCCTCTCGTAGCTGGTCTCGCTCCGCCTCTTCCCCGAGCTCTCGTAGCAGTGGCACGCGCCGTGCCGCGGCCTCGCACAGACACCGCTCCAACCGGGGCAGTGCTATCGCTCGGAGTCGATCCGGACGCAGAGCCGGCGACGTCGATCGCGTTGAGAGCTGAAGTGCCGGGAGCCACCTGACTAGCAGCGCCGCCTTTGACCGACAGCATAGGTGTACCGGCCTTTGCATTCTGGGCCTCGGTCAACTTTGCTTTCAGATCGTTCGCCAAGGCTTTCAATTTGTCCGCTTGATTGGCCTTGACTGCCAACTTTTTGGCTTTTTCATCCGCTGCGCGGGCCTCTTGAGCGCGAGATTCGGCTAGCTTTGTAGCTTCTTCGAGTTGCTTTTTGAGTTGTTCCAATTCGGGACCTAGGTCGGTAGCGGGGTGCGTAGTGCCTGCCGCTGGAACAGCAGTCTCCGCAGCGGCCGCCTCTGTCTGTACGCCTATTGCCTTGGGTGGCTCCGGGCGGTCTTCAACCCCATTAAGGGTGTCCTCGTGGACTTTCGTCAGCGCCTCCCTGACCTTCTGCGCGAACTCGGTCGGCGTCGATATAGCTTGTACCTTGTCCTCCTTTAGCAGTTGGTCGAATAGCTCGTTCCTAATCATCTTCAGTTCCCGAGAGTCACGGAGAAGTTTTTTCTGCAAGGAACGTTAGCATCGGTTGTCATGGGTGTGACGAACGCTCGACTCACATTGGCAGCATTCACGCGGCTGACACTCGAGGTGAATCTTTCGTTTTGTGCGACCTTGTACGCATCGTATTCTGCTTGAAGGGTTTTGAGTGCTTCGTCATTGGCTGGGCCGTCAACGGCAGCCGCACTCGGATCCGATTGTCCGGACGACACTTGCGCAGCAGCGAGTTCTTCCAGCTCTTGAACGCGCGAAACCATCTTCTGACTCTGGGCTTCTGCAGCGGTCTGATCGCGCAGTTGATTAGGCAGGAAGGGAACGCTGCTGCGACAAGTAGCTTACAAGTTTGGTTTGCAGTTCTGCTATCGTTTGTTGACTTTGAGATTGCGCCACCGCCTGGAAATGGGACCGTTTTCAGCTATGCACGCAATCTGAATATGTCATGACACACCAGCTGGGATTGGACTTCCTGGATCTTCTTATTGGCAGCGTCCAGTTCCGCAGTAACAATCTGCATCCGAGCCTGTAATTCATCGCTAGAGTTCTGGTCGACGGGTTTCTGCGCGTCCTGCGAGAGACTGTTGATCTGCGCCTCTAGCTCGGTAATCCTCGTGCGGGCCGCATCGAGTGCGCTCTGGATCGCATTCGTATCCGGTGACGTCTGCGCTTTGGCAGACTCCTCTGATGCAGTGGCAACGTCCGCTTGCAGACTCTTGATTTGCGCATCTTTTGAGGTGATTTCGCCTTGAAGTCGGGCCACATCGCGCTGCGCGGACTCCAATTCCGTTCGAATTTGGTTCAATTGAGCAGTCAAGCTTTCGACACTGGCGCGGAGTTCCGCAAGAGCCTTTTCGTGCTCGTTTCGCAAATTGGGCAAGGTGGTATTACGGAATTCCGCAACCGCTCTCTGGTGTTTGAGACCAATGGCTGTAGCATTTGCCGCTTTTTCTGTCGCCTGCTGGGTTGCCGCTTTCTGCGCTTCGAGTTCCGCCTTTTGAGCTTCGAACGCAGATTTTTGCGCTTCCGCCTCCTTCTTGAGAGATTGCATCGCATTGGTATGTTGCTCTTGGAGTTCCGTGGCAGCCTGTTCCAGAATTCGAATGCGTTCTTGTGCGGCTCTCAGTTCTTCGCCGGTAGCGTTGGTGTTCTAGAACAAACGGGTGAACAAGTCGCGACGGCAACATGTGATACGCAACTTACCAAGAGAGCACGATGGGCAGTCTGTTCACGGGCCAAAGCGGCGCGGGTGTTCTCCCTGCCGAAGAGGATCAGCGAAACGTCTTACAATGATTTAAGCGGGAACAACTCACAAATCTTGCCTTAGACTGGCGTTCGCAGCTTCCACGCTGGCTTTCGATTGTTGTACAAGCATGATCTCCTGGTCAGCGATGAGCTGTCGTGTGCTGAGATCCCTGTCGAGGCGAGCTTTCTCGACTGTCAGGTGACCAACAGTCTCGTTGAGCGCCTTTTCATTTGCCTGGCAGGAAACACAGTCATTAGTGTCAATCACGCTTATATCCAACGAGAATACGTACCTCCAGTATCCTGCGCTGCGCATTGGCTGCATCAAGCAAAGCTTGCACAGATGCCTTTTCTTGTCGGATAGCGATGGTGTCGTCGGAGAGCTGAGATGGAGTATTGATAAGCGAAAGGGTCGTCTCGGCGCCGTATGTCCCTTACTTTCTGAATGTCCAGCCTCAAATTGCGAATCTCGGTGTCTCGGTGTGCAAGAGTTTCCAGGTGGTTCGTTATTTCTGCTTGATCTTGGGCTTGCTTTTGTACCAGCATCTGGTTCTGGCCTGAAAAGACAGTGAGACGATCAGACGTAGTCGTCGGATGCATACCAGGAAGGCTTACTCTGTTCGTGACGCAGTGATGCAAGAGCATCAGCCAATTTGTTGCTTTCCTCTCTGAGCTCGTTCGACTTGTCGTCCAAGCGGCTTTGCACGGTTTGAAGCTCCTTTTGCAAGTCCTGTCGGTGATTATCGAACTCTGCCCTGATCGTCCGTAGCACGCCCTGGACTGTCGCATTGTCCTCGGACTGGAGACTGTCTAGCGACATGCCCATCAGACGGCCCTGTACCAGCATTCGGCTGAACATGTCCCGTTCCTTGGTGATCATCGCGACTTCCGCGTCCGTGTCCCTGATCTGCGCTTCCATATCCTGGATCCTTCGCGTCAACTCCTGGATGACGTTCGCAGCCTCGTTCAGGTCTCCCAGATGAGCATTCGCGTCGGCGATGCCATCCGCCTTTTCCTTCTTTTCCAATTCCTGGCCCAAAGAACGGGTCATTCTCAACAGTCGCTTGTTGAGCTCGAGCAGTTCAGGCAGTTTGTTAAACATGACCAGACTACTGGTAATCACGAGATCGATGTCGGATTCGTCCTTGAGGGAGCCGTCGACGGGGTCGAAAGCTTCAAACGCCAAGGCCGGGTCATCTCGAATGGCGAGTTGTCGAAGAATGTTGCGTAGTTGAAGGCTGAGGTCCGAAACTTGACGTTGCAAGACCTTGTTGTCTTCGACGGATGCTGCCTGAGCATCTTGTGCTTCGGCCAGTTTGCCTTCGAGAGCCTTTTTGGCTTCCGTTGTCTGTGCCAATTCACTCGCGAGCTCGGCGCAATCCACCTTCATTTGTTCCCATTCTGCACGCTGCCGGTCGAGCGCAGGTTTCTGAAATTGACGCCTAATGTTAGCGATCCAGGCTCATCTGTGGACAATATTGCTCAGGCTCAACTCACCCTTTCGTTGATCTCCTGGAGGACAGTTCGACATATGCTTTCCAGCTTGACGTTCTCCTTTTGCAGCCTTTCCACCTCGCCCTGCAGAACCACAGCATCCGCAAGTGCCTGTCTGACAGTTCTTGAATCCGCTGTACCGCCTTGTAGCGCGAGCGTCAGATCCGCCGTGGCACTGATGCTGCCCCCTGTTCCGGCCTTTCGATCCGCGCCGAGCAGCTCGACCATCTTTGCCATTTCCTGCATCTTAGTCTGAGCCTCG
Organism: Naganishia kalamii; assembly: GCA_022813745.1. Lineage (NCBI taxonomy): Eukaryota > Fungi > Basidiomycota > Tremellomycetes > Filobasidiales > Filobasidiaceae > Naganishia > Naganishia kalamii. The sequence goes on along the minus strand of JAKLLX010000115.1, from coordinate 36,959 downwards.
GCCTGCTGTGACCTCGCGCGGTCGAGCGCTTCCTTCATTTCAGCCTTGGCCAGTTCATGCTGTTCCGCTTCTTCCCGCATCGCCTGTTCCAGTTCGTCGACCATCTGTCGGTCTGCCTTTGACTGATTCTGCAGATCCGTGACGCGTTGTTGCAGGAACGAGGCGTCGTTCTTGAAGTCTGCCGTCCTGCTACCGAGCTGATTCTTCAGTTCTTGGATTTCGGCTTGAGCCTTCTTGAGGTCTTCGGCGTTGACTTGATACTGTGCGCGTAGAACACGCTCGGAGGATTGTGCTTGCGCTCGAGCTTGTGATTCTCTGTCTCTCTCGGCCATGGCCTTTTGCAGCTCGAGATACTGAGGAACCGCGCGTCAGCGCATATGCCATGGCTGTTCAGTAAATTTACTCACGCTGTCTGTGCGGTATTTCGCGAAGTCTGTTTCCTTGTCCATCAAAGCCTTGGTGTACACTTCCACTTCTTTCCGCGCTGTATCCAGTGCTGCGCTATAGACATTGTTTTCATGCTGCGCGTTTTCGGGATAAGATGTCCGTGGCGGACTGCAGGAGCATCACGGCTCACCTGGAATTTACTCTTCGCCAGCTCGGCTTCATTCCGCTCAATGTCCAGCTGCCTGATCTGACGAGAGTCCGAGTCGATCTTCTCCTTGTACTTGACAACCAAATCTATTTCATGTCATATCATCAGTATTCGCAGCATGATGAATAGGTGAAGGATGTATCCGCTTACTGTCGTCATTCTCGCTCTTCTCCTGCAAACGACTGCAATCCTGCGCCAACTCCATCTTTTCCTCTTCGAGAAGCTACAATTCGGAGGCGATGACAATCAGTGATCCGATCCAAGAAGCGAGCTGCTCGACTTACCCTGATGCGCGTTTCATATTCGCGGATAGTTGCAGACGTGGAAACGTAAGAGTTCTGAGCTCTCTTGTTGGCCTCTTCTAGCTGGGCATTGACGACGGCTAGTCCGAGCTTAGGATAAGCCACTGAGAACGAATATCGACCGACCGGAACATACCGAGTTCATTCTTGCCAGAGATGGCCTCCTCTTTCTCCTTTCTTTCCTTCGCCACCTCTTCTTCCAGCGCGCTCAGCTTCGCACTCAGATCCTGATACGCCTGCTCCTCCATCACGGTCTTCATGATATCGTGCGCAATGGCGCCTTCATCTTGCTGCTGCGATCCGGTCGCAACGGACCCTTGCGGTGGTTGAGAATCGTCGTTGGGTGCCTCCATGTTCGCACTGGCCGGAAGGGGAAATGGTCGTAGCTTCCCCTGGTACCAGTAGTATTGAGATGTCACGACACGGGTGTGATGGAGTGTAGGTGGGGGGACAGGAGCAGGATGCATCGTCATCAGTGGTTGAATGAATCATACCAGGTTGGCAGCCCCTAACCTCGGACCAGGCGGGCGCTTTGCCGCGCTTTTGTTCCGGGTGCACCTCGATCTTGTGGTTGCCAGGTTCAAAGGAGTCGAGAAGTTCGTTCAGATGTTACCTCGTCGTTGTCATCCCGGTCCTACTGTCAACATCTGCAAACGAAAGGGCGACGTCTACTGTGAGCATCACCGGAACCCCTTATCCTCCCAGCTGTTGACAATCGATCAGTCGACCACTCGGCCAGACAATAAACCCGACAACAAACAAGAGGAGAGATTTGGAACCAAACATCATGGCAAAGTAAGAATCGCATCCCTCATCTTGATAGCCTTGCACCTCGAGATATCGTTGCTGAGCACAAGGACACGCACTTCATCCTTTTGCGAAACCTAGTTTCGTCCCTTCTTGTCTCGCTCTTGATACTCTCGAGGGCTGTCAAGATGGGTACAGTCGACGCAGATGCCGACAACGTCTGTCCCGAATGCCAAGCTTCCAATCCGTGGGTATACGAGAATGACGAGTACAACTGTCGACACTGTGGACACGTACGGGCGGGATCGGGAGCAGCAAAATTCCGTGACGAGGGTGAATACGTCGCGCCGTTGACGGAAATCTACCTCAAAAACCCGGCATATCGAGACAAGCAGCAAGGTTCAAAGACGGGATCTGTCAGTGTGGCCAAGCAAAAAGCCGAGGTGAGCGACCGATCCATGAACTCTGTCTACTACAGCTGACCGTTATCCTGCCAGTCCGACCTGTATCGACAAGTTTATGGCTGCGTCAGAAACACCTTCAATCTACCGGAAGTCGTCGCCCATCGTGCCTGGAACATTCTCGAGCTTGTCCGCAAGAAACACCAGAAAAACAACATCGTGCCGTCCGTCAAGAACCTCGGCATGTGCGCTGCTCTAGTTGCTGCAAGAGAGGCTGGTCATGAGGTGTCTGATCTCAAGATTTCGGTATGATTATCAACGCATTCCGCGGGCATACCGCTCGACGCTGATCATGCTCCTCTTTAACAGATCATGATTGGGAAGACTATCGTCCACGTGCAAAACGATGTTCGACTGATATGCCAGACGCTACAGAAGCCGTATGCCGATTATCGAGGTGTCAACGAGTACGCCTTGAAAGTGATACGAGTTGCCGACGACATCGCCCGAGTTTTCCTCGATGAAATCGATCTCAGCGAGGAAATCACGAGCGACAAGTATTTTCGAAACACTCAAGAGTTCTGCGCCACCTATCAACCGCACTTGGAATCAGTCTACGACATCTCACAACGCGTCGAACGGCTCGCGGAAATCACCGGTGTCTGGCAAAAACGCTCGCCGGATTACTGCACGATCGCATCTGTCTTTATCGCGCTGGAAATGGCGGGACGACGGTACCAACATCAAACTCGATTATTCACCGATCAACTTCGAAAGCACGTGTACTTCAACGTTGCGTCCTGGCAACCTCGAACGCGTGAACTACAACGAGTCGCGATGGACCTCGCGTTTTACCTTCCACAAATCGGCAAAGCGCGGGTCATGCCTGAGCTGGTCTCACCTTGGCGGGGCAGGATGGCGCGGCCTCTTCCTATCGGCCAGGTGTTCATTCTCTTGCTGCCTGACGTTCTCGACAACATGGATGCGCTCTGGGAAAGGCGTGAGCATGATTTCAAGATGGAGAATGCAACGAATGCCAAGAGGGACGTCGAGGCCCGACTGCAGCAAGCGCTTTCTGCCTTCCTGCCTCCTATGCCTGAGGTCGCGCCGCCGACGTCAAACCAGTCCGCGTCCGATCAAGATCGCAGTGCCGACACTTCGCGGTGTCAGACTGAAGCGAATGACGGCAGTCAGATATGGCAGCCTATTCCTTCAGCTACGAGTCTGCGTGCGCCCAACGGATTTGCTGGACAAGACTCAATCCCCGAGTCCGATTCTTCCGCGTCAATTCGCCGGAACAGGTCTGAGCCTTCGGGACCGCCAGTTGTCATTCCGATTCCTCAGTCTTCGCGATCGACTTCCTTGCCTCTCGATTCAACCTTCGAAAACGCCGGTCCCGCCGCTCCCGGACAAACCGCCAATGACAATCGCCTTGTAAGCCTTGCGTTGCCACGGGATGCGAGTGTCGCAGCTTCCAGCGATTCGGCGCATGTGCGAAAACGTCCGCGTGAGTCGTCTCCAGGAGAGGGTATCGGCATCAAGAAGCGAGATATGCGAAAAAGGGAAAACCGGCCCAAGGATCCCGTCAAGGAACATGAACTACAAACGAAAATGCGGGAACGATTCGAACAGCGTCTCACATCAAAGCAAGTGAGCGACCTATCTCGACAGCGCAACCAGCGGGAAGTCGGAATCGGAGTCAAGAATCCCGAATGCATGAAGTCGGGTCGTCTGATCTACGGCCGAAGGCGTCACGGCTTGTACGACACTGGTGCCTTTGAGCGTCTGCCTGCAGTCATGCAAATTCTGCAAGATTGGCAAGCTCGCGAAGCAGGAGCCGAAGCTGCGAGGTCTGAGAACGCGAGTTTCGTGACCGAGGACGCTACCCTCAGCGACGCTTGGCTGCTGAGGCGAGACCTTCGTGCAGGCCGAGATCTGATGACGATTCCAACTTATCGCTTTCCAACCAGTGTCGCGATGGCGAAAGCGATGCTCAACGATACCGACATCGATTGCCCTGACATCGGGCCGGGCGACGACATGTACTTTGATGACGGCGAGCTCGAGGGCTACCTTGGCGACGAACACTACCAAAAGGCCAGGCTGGAATTGTGGGATGCCCAGGGACTCGACAAATATCTTCGCAAGCAAGCGATCTACAGCGAAAAGGCGATCGAAATTGCATCGAAGCGAGATTCCCGTGTAGCAAGCTTGAGAACATCGATGAGGACTTCAAAGAGGGAACGAGTGGAGAAGATGAATTCGGCGAGACTGGCTCAGGTCATGGTGAGTCGCTTGTGGTACAGGATACAAGGCTATGCTGACGACCGTCTGTCTTTCAGGAATCTTTCCGTGAGGATAGCGAGGAAATGATGGAAATCGACCCCATCTTGCGAAAGGAGTTTGGTCGAAACTTGTTTCACGCAGCTATACAGGCTGGCGGAGTAGATGAATTCAATGGAGACGACAAATACAAGGACAATGAATTCGGCAATAAAGAAGACGGCGAGAGCGACAAGGAAGAGTCGGTAGGCAAGGGCGATTACGACGAAAACTACGCCGAACAGAGTGACAAGGAGGCGGAGGAGGACGGCATCGTTGCTCCCATGCCACCTACCGAAGACGACGCTTTCGAGGTGGTGGGCGACTTCTACGACTTTCATGTCAGTGGGTATGCCGGATACGATCACTGCAGCGACGGCGAAGAATACTAGTGCGAGGAGCAACAATTGCATAAACATGTCGAGCGATGCCATGTAGACGCGACAAACATTGTATTTTAGACATGACCGTTGTAATGCCCAAGTATAGCATGTGAATGTATTTGTTACCCGTGTCCTGTCAACGGCCGACATTTTCCCTTGCAGCTCATGGGGTACGAATATGTTTAGTAGGTATGTACTGGCAGAAGAAACCGCTGCACAAGCTCAATCCGCCTTTTCGCACGATTCGAAGCGCCGTCAGTGGAAGTCGACGTACTCGAACTCGCGCATACTCCACGCGAGTCCCAATCTTTAGGGTGAAACCCGATGACATGGGAATACGCAGGTACTGTGCATGTAGAGGAAGGCGAGAGATGCGGTGTAGCAACGAATTTCGCTGGATGTTGTTGTCTCACCTTGTCCGATCGCTCTAATATGCAAGTGGTTGTAATCGTTGATAGGAATGAGATGCTGCATTCTCCCAGTCTCACGGCATCATCCACGTATATTGCTGTCCGGGATCAAGTTTGGAGCCAGCTATATACGCATTTGCACCGCGCAACGCTTCGGAAAGACGCCTGTCACTGTCGAGCGCTGTGAATCAAGCTTTCCGACTCGCAGACCAGAACATCGAGCTCAACGCATCACATTCTCATAATTGCCTCGATGGCGGACACTCAATCAGGATCAAAGCCGCCGGCGGCAACAACAGTCCCAGTCTCTGCGCTGGACCGTAAACGGCCGGAAGATCAAGCGACGTCGGCGGCGGTAGCGGCGAACCAACGCGCGACCGCGACGCTTGATGTGGTGAAGTCACCAGGAGAATTGACTGTCTTTGTGGGTCGGCACCGCTCATACTATTTGTCCTGAATAAGCTGATGGCTAATAAGCGTTTTTGTCTCTTATGTCATAGATTGACAACATGTTGGCAGAGCTAGAAGAGAAGTTCGATCAGATGTCGCAGGAGGTTTTGTACGTATGCGCAGGAGATCCGGATTCTGGAAGCTGATCTTTCTCCCTTCTTTCGTATCCTCTATAGAAATCGGAGTGAGTTGTTACAATCCTCGCCCTTTCGTCTAGGGACCCTTATGCTGATCATTCCTGCCTGACCCTTCAGTGAACGCGATGGGCGACAGAATCGATGTAATCGAATCCGCAATTCAGGACATCGTATCGAACCACCCAGCTCCACCATTACAAAACGGCGCCAAAGCGATGTCCACCGCCGAACACGTCCAGCGCAAAACCTCGTCCAGTAGAGAACCGCCGCGCGGCCAGAGGGCCAGCTCGCCAGGGGACGAGTCGTTGATGTTGACCTCGGCGCCGCAGGGTATGAATGATGATTCGGGGAGCACGATAGGGCTGGAGCGAGGTTAACGGCAACATGGGCAACATGCACAGAATTGCGATGCGTCGGAGTGATTGAATCCTGGTACTGGAAAGACCTCCACGTGCCATGTATATTATCTGTTGTATATGGGCGAGATACTTCTTGAAGCGGTCGATGCTCTCTGGACGATCAGTATTGTCCAGGTATGGTAGCTAATGTAAATGTGCAGGTGGCCTTTGTATCTTCTCCGGGGCCCTAACATGCGAGCGATCGTCGACCTGGCTTCGAGGTCGTTTTCGCGACGAGGCATGCCCCGGTTCCGGACGACAGCGACACCCGGGTCCCTGCACAACTTGTACGTTCCAGATTGAAGTTATCGAGTCAATAAATACCCATCGTAACGGCCTGCCCGAGGTGGAAGATTAGCGTCTTCGAAGACCATGACGACGATGCGCTGTGCGAGCACCTGAGCTTCATAATTAGCATATGCGCCGTGTAGAAAGTGTCTGTCGGATGGTAGCATGCAAGGGATACGAGAAAAGAGGCTCTGCTCAGTCCATTTGCTTTACTCCTCTACCACAATGTCCCTATCACTGCACTGCTATAGGAACCAGCCTGTATCCCACCAAAGACGTATCTATCGCACTTGATTACAGAAAGATAGTGATACCTGCTCCGTGTTTACTTTGTGAGATTTGTCCGATAAGCGGGGTTGCCGACCACCCCGAGTTCGTCGGACTGGTCCTCCGACAGTCTGGATATTCTGGATATATAGATCGACCGCAAATGGCGAGGATGGCAGAGCAAGAGCCTCCCGCACATCAACGTCTTCGTCTTACCACCTCGAATTTCCACTGAATACCTGCAACATGTCCCAAGAAGTTGGTTACCTCTCTGCCGCACGATACGGAAAGGACCTCGTCCGGGTCTGTCGAGTCACTCGAGAAGGCAACGTTCATCATGTCGTCGGTAAGTATTGACGCAGGATCCGATGTGGTTGCGCCAGCCAGACTAATGCATATCGTTCGCAGAATACACCGCTCGAGTCATGCTTGAAGGCGAAATCGAAACCAGTTACACCAAGGCTGATAACAGCGTGGTCGTCGCAACAGATACCATCAAGAACACTGTGTACAGTAAGCATCCACGGTCTGCTCGTCGTCCCAAACCGCCGACTCATATGTTCTGTTCGCACAGTCCTCTCCAAGACCTCGCCCCATGTCCACAACCCTCCCGCCTTTGCGCTGCACATCGCCCTCCACTTCACCTCGACCTACCCGCACATCAAGAAATGCTTTGTCGACCTCCAGTCGCACAAGTGGTCACGCATCGAGGTCGACGGCAAGCCCCACGGTTGGGCATTCGAGCGAAATGGCGATGAAAAGGGTGTGACCGAGGTCTGTGCGGATTCGAGCGCCGGGCCGAGCAAGACGACGGCGTACGTGAAAGTCGGCTTGAAGGATTTGTTGGGTAAGTCGTGCCGATGTGCTCCTTCGCTCCGTCAACTGATATAGAATTCGCTCCTCGTAGTGCTGAAGACGACCGGCTCGAGCTTCTCCAACTTCCACCGAGACCAGTACACCACCCTGCCAGAGGTGGACGACCGCATGTTCTCCACCAGCGTCGACCTGAAATACGACGTTCAACTCCCGCCCAACGTTCCCCTGACGATCGACAACATTGGCAAGATTGACAAGTTTGCCGATTTCCAGAACGTCTATGAAAAGACGAGGAGGGCAACGCTCGAGGTATTCGCGACGGACGAATCTGCCTCGGTGCAGGCGACGATGTACAAGACGGCGCAGCGGGTGTTGAAGGAATCACCTTCGCTGAAGAGCGTGACGTACGCATACCCGAACAAGCACTACATGTAAGCGCCCATTCAGTCAACTGTTTCATTCGTTTCTAACGTTGCCATTTGGCCTTCCCTCCAGCGCCGTGAACCTCGCGCCTTTCAAGCTTGACAATGGTCTGGGACGCGAAGGCGGGGCCGAGGTGTTCCACCCTGTTGCCGATCCCAGTGGTCTCATCACCGCAACTGTCACCCGAAAGGACATCACCAGCAGCAAGCTTTAGATCAGAGATGTATTTTGTAGATGTTGAATCAGTTGTCTAGATGTATTGGGTTATATGTGTAAACTTCCAGGGTTATGACTCTTGCTACTGCTATCGAGCTTTGTGCCCAACCATCGTGCCCACTGCATCGTCTGCTTCTCTTGGCAGGTGTAATACTGAAAGATCCATCTAATCTGTCTTTTGTGCATTTCGTCAACCTCGGTCACGAACGGCTATATTGTACAATCACGGGCGTATGCAAAGGTTTATGGGAAACACACGGGCCGAACCAACTCCTACGTGATCAAGCGTTTACTGTTGGAGCTTCTCCTTCAACATCTGCTTGAGGGCAGCTCCATCCTTCTCGAAGCCCTGGATACCCTCGGTCAACTGGAAAAGGGAATGGAGGGTAAGCGTATGCATACTTCATTTGATGACCACGGTAACGCACCTTGTCGTTGGCCATCTTGTCGTTCTTCAATTCGGCCATGAACTTTTCCTGGTCGTCGACGTAGCTGACCTTGTCGATGGGAGCTCGGTCGGCGGACTCGGATTCAAGCTTCTTGGGGACGGGCTCGGTGGAGTTTCGAAGTTCTGACGAGAGGATAATCAGCAAGAATCCTTAGAGCGATCCAACAGTCCAACTCACCTTCGAGCAACTTGGGGGCGATGGTCAAGAAGTCAACACCGGCCAATGCCTTGATTTCACCAACGTTTCGGAAAGAAGCGCCCATAACAATGGTCTTGTAACCGTGCTGCTTGTAGTAGTTGAAGATCTTCTGGACGGACTGGACTCCCGGGTCCTTCTCGCCGGCGTAGTCGGCGTCGGGGTTCTGCTTCTTGTACCAATCGAGGATTCGGCCGACGAAGGGCGAGATCAAGGTGACACCGGCCTCGGCGCAGGCGACGGCCTGGCCGAAACCGAAGAGCAAGGTCAAGTTGCAGTGGATGTTCTCGTTCTTCTCCAAGTGTCGGGCGGCCTGGATACCTTCCCAGGTCGAGGCGATCTTGATCAAGACTCGTTCTCGCTTGACGCCGACGGATTCGTACAGAGCGATCAATTGCTTGGCCTTGTTAATGGTGGCCTGGGTGTCGTAAGACAGAGCGGCGTCAACTTCGGTGGAGACTCGACCGGGGATGATCTGGAGGATCTCTCGGCCGAATTCGACGAGGAGTCGGTCGGTGGCGTTCTCGACCTGGGTGTCGAGGTCACCGCCCTTCTCCTTGGCGTACTTGACGGCGACGTTGATGAGTCGGGCGTAGCCTTCCTTCTTGGCGGCGGCCAAGATCAAGGAGGGGTTGGTGGTGGCATCCTGGGGCTTGTAGACGTCGATGGCTGGAGAGAGGTTAGTAGGCATCCAACTCTTTCGAGGGGTGTTGACGCTCACTCTCAAAGTCACCAGAGTCAGAAACGACAGTGGTGCCGGTCGCTTTCAATTGGTCGAGGGAAGTAGACATGGTGTAGATTGCTGTGTGGAATAGAGATGAGCTCGAGGGGACATACACGCCACGAGAATGTTCCCACCTTATGAATGATGCTAGACGAGAGCAAAGGGCGTTCTACACGCACTGATGATGACGATGATATACTCGCCAGTGAACTCGCCTCGGCTGGGAAAGCTGACGCCCAACCAAGAGGAAAAGGGGAGGTCCGCCTGCTTGTATCCGCGCTGGGATTCCCCTCGCCCAATTCGGCCCAGCCTCCCGGTCCAAGCGGCAAGTGGAGCGCACGCAAGGCGCGAGTATTACGAATCTTCTAGCAGATTCGTCAGGGCTGGGGTTGCTGATAACGCCGTAAACTACAGCGGAGACCGGTCACCAGCCGCAGCGTCTCTTTCGAGCCCGTCGCTCTTCCGGTCTAGGAGTCGTCGCTCGCTCGACATACCTCGAAGAGAGCTACCTAGACCTTGCCCGCGCCAGATGACTCGATCAGAATGCAAAGTCGTTTTCCCCAACGAGCTTCACCGCGCTCAAGACGCGTTTCAGGATGTCGGTCCGTGAATTGATTGTATCTTTCGAGCTCAACGTTTTTGAGCCCGTCGACTCCCGGTTCATAACACGGCGATCCGTGTTATCTCTTATCAACTCCGGGACTGCCGTGGTAGGCTCCGTCGAGGCATTCGCTGATACTGCCACGTCCGACGTTTTATGTTTGCAATCTGGATTCTGAGTCCTCGTCAAACAACGCAAACGACGCGTCTCAGCAGCAAGGATGATAGGGCTGGTTCTGGTCGACATCTGTAACATTCTACGAAAGGGCAAAGGTATAGTAGACGTGCTCTTCGTATTGCCGGATGTCTCGAAAGTTTTCGGAATGGGTGTTGTGGATGTTGTGGACAGCTCTGTCCAGTCTCTGTCCACGATGGCGTTGCCGCCGGCGCCGCGGTCTTCACGTTACCGCGTATCCGTGGCCAACCGGTCGGACACAGCTTGGTCTTTTGGGTTGGGTTCAACACTTTTACGAGCTAGATTCTGCCTGAACCAAGTCGGGCGAGAGACTGAGGTGCCGTATAAGTGGTACTGTGGCATAAAGCGGATAGCAATGCACGTCCGGGCTGGTCGCGACGGCAGAGCTAAATCACTGGATTGAATGCGTTATGTCATAATTATCGTCTACTTGCATGCTTGGAGCTGCTCGTGCCCCTCCTGCCCGACCGCCTGTACCCTGCTACACCTCCTACTACTCGACTAGATAGAAAAGGGATCATCAAACCTGTGAAAGGCAAGGGATCGCACGATTAGACCGCGTTCGGGGCAGCACTCCGAGAGACTTACCTGACTGCCTCGGGTCCTCCCGGCAGATCCCGCAAGATGAACACATTCAGCTCGGTCTTCAGCTCTGCTGTCGTAATCTTGTCCATCGTTTCCTCCAGCGTCGTCAAATCCAACGCGTCTCGCGCACTCAACAGCTCCCTGTTGGCCAACACATCCGTCCGATTTGCCCTCTCCAGCAGATCCTTGTGTTTATCAAGCTCGGCTTGCCGACGTTGAGCCAGGTTTCCGAGTGTCTTGTACAGCATGGACAAGATGGATGCGTAGGCGTGCGACAGGTCGACATAGTACAGGAAGATGGTTCGGTTGGCTGCGCGGTCCGCGCTCCGAGGGATCTGCTGGATTTCGATAAACGACGATTCGTGCATCTGGCCGAGAAGCGCTCGACAGTCTTGCAGGTTGATCATGGCCGTGGTTGATATCTGTCGGAAGCGTGTCGACATGTGAGCCAAGGACAACAATACCGCTCGACGCACTCACACCCTGCTCGCCCATCTTGCCGCCATGCAACATGACCTTGACGATCCGTTTCGCCCGAGGCCCCCAGTTCTGCTCCACCACCTGCTCCAGCAACTGCCGCTTCATCGTCCCGCACGTCTGCTCAAACATGACCCGGTACATGTTTCCGCTGGATCGGCCCGTCGAAATGTCCTTTTCGAGAAAGACGCTGTCGTTCTTGGCGATGTTTCCGTCGTCATCCCCCGACAGCAGAGCGGCATATGCCGCAAGCAGCTCTCCCATCCGTTCCTTTTTCGCTGGAGTCTTGGCGCCGAATCCCAGTGCGAGGGAATCCTTCTCGGTATCCGTCATCGACTGAAGCAAGCCGTGTACCGAGACGGGAGCTTTGCGAGAAAGGCACCGTTAGGCCTTAGGCTAATACCGATGCATGGGACACTCGACTTACCAGACAGCGTCTGTCGCATGTACGTCTGACTCTCCGCCGTCGCCTGCAACAAAGCCTTCATGACGTACCCCGCCGGACGGTTCCACCTCGAGGCAACAGCACTTTCGACGAGCTTGTTCCGCAGCTTGAGGTCGTATTTTTCGTAATTGATGCGGAGATGGGCCGCAGGATCTACCTGATCAGCGTATCCCCCGCCTTTGATCTGAAAAGGGTGACACCCTGTTAGTCATTACAGGTACTAAAAGGCGATGAACGCAGGACTCACCTTCTTGTCTGAACTCTCCGTTGTCACACCGTTCGACTTTTTCTTCTGCGCCCTCAAGATGGCAGTCTCTGGATCCTGCTCGTTTCGCCTCTCCTGTCGAATGTCTTCCATGACCTGAGTCCGTACTGCCGCAATCGCTCGTTGCGTCGCCATTCCTAGATCCTTTTCCGCTGCCTAACGCAAAGTGTTAGCCTTCAGAAGCATGGCATCAGCGACTTTGCGAATGTACGTACTCTCCGTCTCTGCAACATTTCGTCGAAAGGTGCTTGGTGTAGTTTTGCTGTTATAGGCACAATGTGCGATGTCGATAATAGATCGAGGACCAGTCTGGATATCTGTAAGCGACCTGTTCACGGTGGGATTGCTCAACACGACTGGTCGATCAGACTGCTTGATGCACTCACGAGCTTCCCTGGGACCCTTTTCCGGCACTTCCTCGACGCCCATAGCCGAGATGATTTCTGGTAGCCGCATCTTTCCCCTGCCCAGTATCAGCCTGACGATTTGCATCGCCTAAAAGTCGAGTCTTAGCTCGCCATGTTCGACACCGGCATGTGCGCGACTTACATCGCTTCCGAACTCATCCTCTGTCAAGGCTAGTATCCTGCCCCACCGCAAACGCAACAAGCATTCCTTGAGGTTGAATTCGAAATACTCGACGAATTTCTCTCCCTGCGGGACTTCACTGTGCCATACGAGGTTGTGCTGGATCAGGGCGATGAGGACTCCCTGGGCGGACCGTGTTTTGAGCTTGGTGTAGTGGCAGATCTCTGCGAGGTTCAGTCGGCCCCTGTTGAGCAGGACGTGTGCAACGTCCTTGTTGACGTAACACGCGAGGTCAGCGAAGCTCGAGTTGTGCTCAGAGCGAAAGAGTGCCTGCTTACACCGATGAGGTTCCCGAATGCACCACGGACGATCCGGTCCGCCAAGCGGACTGCCTCTTTGTCCGCCATCTTGAGAGCTCCGAGCTGAGTGCGAATTAGGTGTGGCCGAGGGACCTTGTATCGAAGCAAGAAACGCGAATTTTCACCGGCCAAACGACATTCCTCTGCGAATCCCAAAAAACTGCCTCGCGGATATCCCAGGGCCGTGTCGTCGTGTGGTGCTGCTGGCGAGATGGAAAGTCTAGGGTTCCTGTAAAGCTGATGTTGACGACTTGAACAAACATGTTCCTGAAATCTGGCTCTGGCTGCACGTGACTGAAATAGGACTCCGCCGATGAGTCGATCGTCATTGAACATAGGTTAGCTGCGTCGTTGCTGCTTCTCTGTGCTGCGAAGACGGGCTGCCATCCTGCATACGACAGTCATACGACTCCTGAGCGCCATCTTTCAAGTCCTCCGCGTGGATCCGATCCGACGTCCCACTGCTGAGATCTGCAGCGACGGGCGACGACGAGCAGCATGTCTCAGGCTGTGAAACTGTCAGTATCTTCACAGCATACGTGGCATTCTCCTCACTGGTTCTCTCTTGTACCGCAGCAATTTCCAGCCGCTACCGAATCTCCCCTATGTTCAAGGTTCGTGATGCTCCAAATGGAAAGACACTGCGGAAGGAGATATACTGATTCCAATCTCACAGGCTATCCTGGCATTATCGGCTCTCCGCATCGGAAACCGCCAGCCGTTCAAGGGGTGAGTCGCATACGATAAAATACGCCCCGCACCCTCATGGTTTCGTAAGCTGATACATACTCTGTCTGTTCCAACAGCTGCTGGAAGTTCGGGTCGGTAAAGAACAGATAAAAGCGAAACAGATCCAGATTGAATTCATACAAGTTGAGCATCTGCCGGGAAGTAGTGAGTTGCAGCTACCTCTGGGAAACCCCTCAGATTGATGAACAGCTGTGAATATTCTAGCTCAGGTCGTTGCATCGCCGATCGGGTCGCCTATCAATGTCTGGTCAGCTTCGACCGGTAAAGAATGGGAGATTGCGTCGAACGTAAGTTTCGCCAATCTCGGTGCAGGGCTCGGCTGATCACCTGCCGATTCATCCTTGTGTAGGCGGACTATAGGGTACGCAACATTCTCTTCTCTCATCGTTGCTGATCCAGTTACTGAATCGCGCTGCGCTTGACAGTTCTACATTCCTTTACCGCTGAACCTTCCGGGATCCGCAGAGCTTAAGCAGAAAGGAGGAGCCATTCGATATGAGCTACAGGCCAACTTCTTCCACAAACCCAAATCGTGCGTCACTCGCCGAGCCTGAGACCAGAAAAGTTGACGGGTGTGGGTATCTAGGGGTCTGCTGCGCAAGGAAACGACACCAATCACCCAAGTCATCAAGCCGATTTATATCGGAAAGATGGAGTTACTCCCGTCTTGGCCAATCTACAACATCCCAGAAGTTCGGCAAACCGTATTCGAAGAGATGGAACTGGTCGTCACGCGCCCCTACACCGCTTTCGGACCAGGAGACCGAATCGAAGTCCACGCGACCCTTCGGTGTTCCCGCCCCAAGCCCCTCAAGGTCCGCGCTTTCATCCTGACCTTGCACGAAATCTTGACGATCCGTCTACCCAGTCAAAAGGGTGCCCGGCAGAATGCATCGACGAGGACCAAGGTGGTGCATGAAGCAAAAGTCCCGGTCAACGAAAAGATTGCGAGATCGGAAGAGATGCGCCGGACGATTCCGATGATCGTTCCTGCTGGATTGGTGGCGAATACCATTCGGAATGGGAGAGCGATCGAGCTGCAGTACGAGCTGTCGGTCAAGGCGGTCATGGAGGGAATGGGAGATCCCAAAATTGAGCATTTGGCTTGCATCGTTGGAACCGTACCGAGGGCGAGATCGCATGATATCGTCAAGTACGTCAAGCGCTTTCAATCTTATTCATACGCGAGTACTGACCATGGTCTCTCGCTGCAGTCAGATGGGCTACGTGGAGTCCCTCTGTCCAGCGTCGGCTGGCGGTAGACCTGCTTCTATCCGGTCGAACAGTACCTTTGCCGCCAGTATGACAGGAGTCAATCAATCAGGCTTGCAGTATGGGGTACCTGGCTCAATATACAACAGCCCCGCAGTATCACCGCCGCCGGCCTTGACGACTCCGCCTGGATTGCAGAACCGCAACTCCTATTATGGAAACCATATGTATGCCACTCCGCCCGTTGCAGACCTGGCTTCGGTTCGCAGCCGACCGCAATCATCGTTCTATCCTCGTCCGCTATCAGCAGATGCTTCATCCCTCTACTCTCGCCGCCAGTCCCAGTCCGAGATCTCTTCAATACGAGATCCGCGGGCGGATTATTTACCTCCGCCGCGTTCCGCAGAACGGCCTCACTCCTACGCAACTTTTGGTCAGTCATCAAACGAAGTCATGAATATGCCTCCGGATCCGAGGCGCATGACGTACCTCGGTGCAGGAATGCACCAGTATTCGCAAATGACACAGTCGAGTCTAAGTGTAGAAAGACCGGAAGGGCCTGTCAGGATGGGATCTTACGCATCTCAGGTGACGTCCGTCAGAAGCAGGGAGGTACAAGAATCCCCGACGATGCAGTCCTATAGTAGGGTAAGTAGAACTGTCCGACCCTGATCCCAATGAAGCCTGAACTAAGTCGCTCTCGCCCCCACAGTCTGCTCAAGGTCGGCTAAGCACGGACAGCAAAAGCGTCTACGTACCGCCATCACCGCGACCAAGATCATTCGTACATACCGACGCAGGACGAGTTTTGTTGACGGAGACGGGACAGCCACTTGTCGAGACTCAAACCCGGACGGAACTACCGCCTGCATCGGCCGGGGATCAATCACGCTGGGCAGCAGCAGAGTCGGAAAAGCAACGATTGTACGTCGATGCCCGTCGGCGCGCCGCCCTCACACAATTGGCCGGAGGAGGCGAACTAGCAAGTATGGGTTTGGACGAGCTGCCACAGGAGGAACCGCCGTCGTACAGTCCCAGAGATCCAGCCAGCGAACATCAACAAAGGACGAGCTCGGCATCTGTCGTAGTAACATCGCCTACAACGGATCGGCGCTTGGGTTCCCGCGGTTCGGTCTTGTCTACCGCTCTTCCGGGCTTGAATGCGGAACGCGACGATATTTTGAGGCATCCGCATACCGAGTCCGAGTATGCGGTTTACGGTCCTCAACCGACATCAAATCCCGACGCTTTGGGATTCCATGGAACGCAGGGCCCCAACTTTCTCGAATCGTCGGCTGATGAGAAGGAGCGTATGCGAATGCTTTTCGAGCAGCGAGATCGGCAACAAGGCATCAGTTCTCGACCCAGTGCGAGCTCTTTGGGCCACACGTCTGGAAACTCAAGCTGTATGGCGGCGCCACCAACAACAGCTCACGGCACTCGCTCTGCCGAATTCATTTCCGCAGAAACCGAAAAAGACATCATGCGCAGGAGATACGAGGCCGCCACCCGCGCGGTGTCAGGCGGACATCCAGGAAGCTTGTCAAGTCGGAGCTCGTTTCAGGGTCATAGCCCGAGACAATCATCGATATCAAGTAGTCACGACAATTCCCAAGGCAGTCACTTCGCATACCAAACTGCACAAGAAGAAAAGGACCAGATGCGCAACAGATATCAAGAAGCGGTTCAAGCTACATCTTCCCTGCGAATCGATTCCGAGCCGGGGACGACATCGTCTTTGGACAGGTATGCCAGCGCGGACGAAGAGAAATCCATGATGCGACAACGATATGAAGAGGCGGTCGCAGCGGCTGAACGACAACACAGCGAATCCAGTGCAAACACCTTGCCTGGCCCTTCGCGACCAGCCTTGTCAGGCTCGCTTGGAAGAGCCGGTGTATCTGCAGAGCGGTCTGGCACGTCGATACAGAGCGGCAGCTCCACAAAAGCATCACATGATAGAGGTGACAGTTACATGTCGGCTTCCGAAGAAAAGGAACAGATGCGGTCGCGTTATGAAGTCGCCGTCCGAGCTACCCAGAACATCAAGGCGACCGAATCTTATGAATCAGACTCGGGTCATTTCCGACATTCGCGCAGGATAGAACAAGATCAAGCATCTCCGGAACGCGGGTCCTCGCAACCACCGCCACTGCCGCCAAGACCCCCGGAAATCGAGCAATACAAGGCGATCATCTCCAGTCCGACGGAAGAGATGGCCAATCCGTTCCTCTACATGAACAGCGGGATGTTTCCGATGCCGATGCCGATGTATCCCGTCATGTTCCCTGGCCCGGGAGCCTTTCCGAATATGGACTATACACAGGGAATGAACAGTAACTACCCACCGCCACAAGAGAATGCATACCAGCCACAGTAGATGGCAGCTCTTTATCATAGACATGTGCATATAATCTGTAATGCTCGTTGTCATGGACATATGCATAGAACTGCTGTTAGCTGGCTCGTATGGAGGTATGCACACAAAGTTCTTGTGTTAGATGTTGAAGCGTTTCAGACATGATGCACTGCGAATAGGACCCGAGCTTCGCATCTTGTGTGACGTTGCTAAGTTCAACATGACGTTTTGCTTTCGATCTCAAGGTCTTAGGACGAACGAGAGTTTATCGTTCTATGGCGGAAGTCAACTAGTGCACGGACACTGGGGCATCGGGCAGTCGGGTTGATATAGTTCTCTCCTTGACAGATAGCTATAGCAAGAAGACAGACTGTCTGCATACTTATGTTAGTTCTTTCGGTCATGACGATTGACTCGAATACCAGCCCTAGGGCTTTATTGTCCATCGACTTCCTCCTACTTCGTTGGATGCCGGAACCAGACGTACCTGCGACCCTAGCTTGTGTACTTGACGGTACCGAGCTCGGAGCCCGGTTCGTGAGGGTCCTGCATTAAGCATCTAAATTGGCTTCGGTATCTCCTCTCTGCTTCGATATATATATGCATGCAGTGACCAATCCATACGTGGAAAGTTATCCTTCTCGAAAACCTTCACCGGTAAAAGACGAGAGCAGAGAAGTTAATGGCAACGTCATGCGTAACCTCATGGATTGTTGCCGGTGCATGTCAAATATCTTGGTCGCTTTTCACATACCAGCTCCATCAAGCGTGCAACAGCATAGCTCCCTCACAGGTGCAGAGAGGCTGTGACTCCATTGGACAGCGACTTTGCAGGCTGTTCATCGTCTTATCAGCTTCTGAATGGTGAGCCCCCGATATGTTATCGTACTTCATCCTGGAATAGATTCCACCGGACAGACTGCCACAGTGACTCTAGGGACTTCTGTGGCCGTTAGAGGGGCGAGACCGACGAGATACAACCTGGGCAGGGCTGAGCGAGCCGTTTTAGACATACGCCCAATGCATCGAATCAGGAAACAATGCGCTCGCACTCCGTCTGAGAGTTTGCATCTGAGCCCTCGTCTGAAGCGTTATACCAATACAGAACAGTTTTGCGACTCATAGTGCTAACGCAACAAGAGACCAACTCGAATTTGCTGAATACAACGATGTAAATGCGATTACAACCCTTCGACCAGTTACAACACCACACACTTCTTCTTCCGTCTCTCTGCCGCACGTGAGCTACTCCTCCTCCCCTTCAGACAAAGCCTCAACGCCTCGTCAAACACCTCGGCCACTCCTTGTCCCGTGCGCGACGAACACTCGAGGTATGCCCGTGCCCCGATTTCCCTCGCGACCGCTTCGCCTTCTTCAGGCGTGATCGGTGTCGTTCCCTGCGCGCGCATGAGGCCGATCTCGGCGACAGATGTGCGAAGGTCGATTTTGGTGCCAACGAGGAGGACGGGGACCGCAGGGATGAAGTGGGATATTTCCGGTGACCACTATGGGCGGGCGGACAAGGAGAGAGGTCAGCGATTTGTCAAGCTGAACAAAAATAGCGGCACAGATGAACCTGCACCAACCAGTCTCGAGCCGGAAGGATAACGCTTGCGCAATTGCATTCCGAAGGACCGATAGGGGTCGACGACAATTCCTCCTTCGACTTGTATGGTTCCGCGTCAAAAACTCCATATCATTCGTGAGCCTTCCCTTTGACTCCTGCAAGTCGGGCATCCCTTGTGATCATCCACCCCTCCTCTGCCGGGCATGTGCAGCCTCGGAA
Source organism: Naganishia kalamii (assembly GCA_022813745.1). NCBI lineage: Eukaryota > Fungi > Basidiomycota > Tremellomycetes > Filobasidiales > Filobasidiaceae > Naganishia > Naganishia kalamii. Next base: position 17,874 of record JAKLLX010000115.1, on the reverse strand, counting down.
ATCGTATCCCGCCTGTTTCTTTCTCATTCGCGAAGGCACCCTCGCCGCTCGTTCAACTCTTTCCTCCAAGATCACCGGCTTCTTCTACCTGTGCTCATTGTTTCAGCCGCCTTTCGTCAACTCACCTTGTCCTGAACGTTCCCTAAACTCGGTCGATAGTTGACGGCAAACACCACAAGCACCACATCCGCCTCGCCGTAGCTCAACGGCCTGATTCTGTCGAAATCCTCTTGTCCTGCGGTATCCCACAAGGAAAAGTCGACATATTTTCCAGGATCGAGCGGTGATGGGACGATCTTGCACATGTTTTCGAATACTGTGGGGACGTATTCCTATGATTTGACGATCAATAATGATCCAGACGCATAGACAACTGTACTGACCTCTGGAAATCGCCCCTGCGCGTACACGGTCAAGAGACACGTCTTTCCACATCCACCATCTCCTACTACGACGAGTTTCTTGCTATAGTCTGGCTTGCGGGACATGGTCGTGTGCTTAATGATCATCATCACCTTCACTACCGCCACCTGAGACAGAAATCAATGTTCAACAATGCTCTACGCCCCAACTTGGATCCGCCCAAGCCGACTCTGGACAAACCCCGTAGAAGTTGGAGTGTTTGTATCCTGCGCCTAAGCGAGTATCAAAACAACGCCCTGACCCGTCCGGCCATACATAACACTTTCATCGTCTGTTCTTGATCATATACCAAGACAACAGACGTGTCAAGAAGAGCAGAGAGGAATCACCATCCTTGTCTGATTCTGTTCCTCCTCGCCTCTCGCCCTCCGACATACGCCCTCCTCACCACCGTCGGTAAATCGCCAGCACCTGTTTCCGTTCATCGTCGACGCCCACGACGTGAACGCCAGACTGCTCTTCGACAACCACCGACGACCTCCGCTACATCGTAGCAAGCTGGCTTCAAGTTCGTCTTGATCACTTTACAGCACCATAGCGGCCTCGACATCCGACCTGTCAGACCGCTGCTGGATTTTGAAAACCCACCTTTTCTGTCTTTCTTTTACTTCTCGTCATTCTGCCGTTCCGATCTCGAGCCCGTCTGCACTTTCGCCCGTCTTGCATCATCTCTGCATAGTCAGACGCCGACAAGGATCAACAGCTCTTCCACTTTCACTTTCCATCATCGCCGTCAACAACTCGGCTTTATAACGATCTTCTATAATTTTATTTCTCGGCTTTGCATCAACACCTTTCAACGGAATCCTTTGACCGTTACTTCAAGTTCACTATACCCAACTCCGTTCGCCTTCAACACAACATCATCTTCCACCTATCAAAATGGCCGTCAGAGTGAGTCTTGGTTTTCGACCTGCGGCGATGTGCCTTTGGCGCGTGACATCATCTCGCTTGGGAATACGCATGTTGATTGATATTCTATCTTTCTCCTCTCCTTGTGCTATTCTTTCCGTCGCTGTAGCCCTCCGCCGGTATTCGCACACGCATGTCGACTCGAGTCAAGAATGACGAGAACGCACCTCCTATCGTCTCCCATGGATCGATGGACGGTGTCGCAGCAGGAAAGTCGGCTGTTCACGGCGGCAAAGACCTCAAGCCGAAAGTGTCCAACACCAACCTCGCCGCATCCGGTGTCCTTGGTCAGAGGCGTGCCAACGCGGGCGTCAATGTCAAGGCAGAACCAGCCGTAAAAGCCGGAGCCAAGAGACCAGCTTTGGGCAACATCAGTAACAGCGGCGTCAAGGTGAGCCGTTCTCCTATCCGCTTTAATCCCATTCTTATTCAGCTATTCCCTTACAGGATCCCCATGTGGACACTGACATTCCCATGAAGCACACCAAAGTGTCCGGACCAACTCGTTCCAGATCAACTTCGGTCGTCAGCACCAAATCAGGCACTGGACGTACATCCAAGACGAATGAGAACGCCAGCACCGGTCCTCTACGAAATGCCGCACGCACATCCCGTACCGGCAAGTCCACATCTGCCCTCGCCGTCTCATCACACAGCAATGTTCAAACTAGTTCAAGCCGAGAAGCCGTCACGGTCAAACAGGAAACCAAGATCATCGGCTCGATCGCGGAAGAAGGCATGATCGTAGACGATGTCAAGCCCTCGCGAGCACTTGAAGCGAACGGCAGCGGTCTAACCCCTTCTCTGGGCGAGATGGGTGTAGAAGTCTCCTCGGCCATCGACGTCGCAGAGCACCAAGAGCTTGGCTACGACAGCGAAGATGATCTCGGGCTTCGGGGTGAAGACGCGGATGATGTCGACGATGAGGAAGCCGCAATGGTAGATGACGAGGATGACTGGCTCGCGTTGTCGGAAGAACAGCAAATCGAAGTTGAAAACACCTTGACGCATGTTCGCGAGACTTTTGACGATGAAGTCGACATGTATGACACGACCATGGTCGCAGAGTACGCCGATGACATCTTCTTCTACATGTCGGATCTTGAGGTGAGTTGTTGATTAGCACCGATGTGTTTCCGTATTGATGCGATTTTGACAGGAACGCGCCATGCCCAACCCGCATTACATGGAGTACCAGAACGAAATCCAGTGGTGAGTCAAGCTCTGATCCTTAACCGACGTCGCACTGACCTTTGCTGCGATCAGGGAAATGCGAACCACCTTGATCGATTGGTTGCTTCAAGTACACTTGCGTTATCACATGTTGCCCGAAACATTGTGGATCGCCGTCAACATCGTCGACCGATTCCTCTCGCTTCGTGTGGTTTCGCTCATCAAGTTGCAGCTTGTCGGCGTGACAGCCATGTTTGTCGCCGCCAAGTATGAAGAAATCCTTGCTCCCAGGTTTGTCTCGTTGGTTCGCGTGTACGGAATGGGTCCTTGATGTCTGCCACGATAGTGTCGATGAATTTGTCTACATGACTGAAAACGGTTACACCAAGGAAGAGATCCTCAAGGGTGAACGAATTATCCTGCAGGTATGTCTTCCGCTTTGCCCTCTTGGTACATGACTGATCCTTCGACCGCCCCTTGCAGACTCTCAACTTTGACATCTCGTCCTACTGCACGCCCTACAGCTGGGTACGACGAATCTCAAAGGCTGATGACTACGACATCCAGACAAGAACCCTTTCCAAGTTCTTGATGGAGGTCACGCTGCTGGATCACCGATTCTTGCGATGCAAGCCAAGCCTCATCGCTGCCATCGGCATGTTCACCGCTCGTAAAATGCTTGACGGAGACTGGGTATGTTGCATTCACGATGTTTGCGGGTTCGCGTCTGACACTACTCCTTTCACAGAACGACGCTTTCGTCTTCTACTCCAACTACACCGAGACCCAGCTCTTGCCTGGTGCTCGAATCATGATTGAACAGCTCGCCGCGGCAGACTTTGACAAGCAGTACGTGTACAAAAAGTACACGAACAAGAAGTTTTTGCGCGCATCAACGTTCGCTCGGGACTGGGCTCGAACCCATGTCACCGAGGATGGTGAGTACATTCACGATCGCCAACAGGAATCGCACACTGATGCTCGACCGTTTCTTAGGCGAAGCTGCCTTCTGATCACCGTCTCGCTCAATCTCGATTATTCGTCAAGGGGAATTCGCTCGTCTACCGTTCTGCACCACACCACCAATTATAGTTTTTCTCGTCTGCATTGCTCAGCCCTTCGGCTGAGTGTCCACTCATTTTATCATGTACTGCCTTGTCCGTGGTCGTGTTTACAACATTCGCGCTTAACGCCCCTTGACGACATTTCCCCGACTATTCGCCAGTATCTTTCGCATTCACGGATATACAGGCGACACTTTCTCTTTCAGTTCCAGCTTGTATTCAAATGTATCACAAGTAATGCAATATTTTCGCATCGTGTTGTCCGCCTGCCGTGTGCCTATCCGGTCGTCTACACGATTCACTTCAGATGTTGTGCCATCGTTTAGCATCATTGACTGGTTGTGGACTGACCACGGACATCATGGCAGGGCCTCCAAAGTCAGGAATGGAATCAATGCAGGATGCACGTACTTGGACGCGAGTTAACTTGCAGATTGGCGCAGATACCATGTATCTGCCGTTGGTTTGCTACTACAACGCCGTGCTCAGAAAATGCTCTTCTCTCCTCTCCAGATGTCCCTTCAATCCCACCTCGACCGTCCTCGCCTCCTTTCCTCTCTACCCTTCTGCCTGTGACTCCCGGTAACATTTACGGAGGAGGACGAGGGCTCATCATCTGCGGCGTCAGCGCATGCGGCATAGGAGACGTAGCTGGAAGACGATCCAACGTTTAAGCATTCTGCAGAACTTGCTGCAAGAGACCGAGTAGACTCACGATGGGATGTCATTCCCGGCTGAGGATAGTAGACGGGTCGCATAGGACCGTTGGGCATCATTTGCGGGTTGTAGGGCATACCTAGGAGCGATAGAAATGATCAGACGCTCGTACTTTGTTAAGTGCGGTAATCCGGGCTTACCCTGCATCATCGGATTGCCCATGAATACGCCACCGTTACCTGGATAATGGCCAAACATGCCCGGCTGTCCCATATGCTGCATTTGCTGCTAGAAGTGTTTTCGGTATGAGCACACGGTTCCACAAACACAAGATCGCACCCGACTCACCTGATGAGGTCCGCGATAGCCATTGAATCCCCCCGCCGGTCCCATTCCTGGTCCACCGGCAGCACCGGCACTTCCCGGTTGAAACGTCACTCCGCCCGGCTGATGAGGAATCGGGGAGAACCGTTCATCTTCCAATGCCATTCCGCTTCCGGCAGCAGGAGACATGCCGTTTGGCGGCGGCTGTTGTCCCTGCTTCTGTTGCTGCTGCGCGACAGGGGGACCCATTGGTGGGGGCATCCCCGACCCTACAACATGCGCGGGATGCTGTTGCATCGGTGGTCCAGGCATGCCTCCCTGCGGTCCCGCAGGAACGTTGGCCGGCGGGGGGCCGAGGTTCGGATGGACGCCGTTCATGTGCAGGTTGTACATCCCCGAGGGGTGCATGTGATGATGTACGCCTTGCAGGACTCGGCGGCCGGAGTATTGCCAGACCAGGGCTTTGAACGCGAAAGAGATTCAGCATCATCTACGCATGCGGGAAGCTGTGTCGGAAAACTCACGCGTATCTTCCGGCCTTCCCGCGCGCCTGCTCCTCATTGGGTTGAATTCGTCCCGCAAGTTGACGCCCGGCACGCGTCGTGGAGGATTGATGAAGAATGGGTTTCGGACCACCGGTTGGAGGTGTGGTGGGGGAACGGGGCCGTTCAACGGTGTCGCGATTCCCGGAATAGGTGGAGGAGCCTGCGCGAGACGATTAGATGCGGTTTGCGCGGTGGAAAGGGCACGTACCATTGTCGTCGCGATAGGAGGCAGCGCTTGACCCGGTCCATTCAGACCCGGAACGGCCGGCACATTTCCCTACGCCAATGCATCAGTCCAGAACTAACAAACACGAAGAAATAGAGCGGACTTACAGGCCTGAACGTGTTCGCCGCTGGATTCGGCTTGAACGCAAACGCAGCGGCAGCGGGATTCAACCCGCCTTGCCCGACCGGCGCTTTCCCCTCCTTTCCCTGCCCGGGAGCCGCAATCCCGGGGACAGGCACGTCGGCCGTCCGCGGAACCACGAGCTTGGGCGGTTGCTGTTGCGCGGCAGCAGAGGATCGTGAGGCGCCCTTGAAGGGCGGGATTTCGGGGATGCGCATGCTGATCCGGGGTTTGGCGGCGTGTGTTCCCGAGGCAAGGGGTGGTCGGTGGCCGTTCGAGGGTTGCGGCTTCGCAGCGGCGGCGGCAGCAGGCTTCGGCGCCGTCTTTTCCTCCTTTTTCTCGTGCGTCGAGGATCCAGCGAGTACGCCCTGGAGGTCCTTTGGCTTCGTGCCCGGGACCTTGAACGTCTTGCCGAAATTCACGAGGTCCGCCAGCCGGCGTTCCCGTTCCGTCTTGTGCATGTCTGCCTTGGCCTGGGCGATCTTGGAGCGTTCCGTCTCTGCGAATTCACGCATCGTCGAGGTGATGTCGGATGGTGCGGCCGAGCCGGGGGAAGGCGACGGTTTGGCGGGTGAGACTTTGAGCGTGTCTTTCGCCGGGGAAGGTTTGAGCGGTTCTTGAGAGGGTTTGAGTGGTTCCTGAGGCGCCTTGGCATTTCCGGAATCATGTGTCGCGAGGTCGTGCACGGGCTGAGCGGCCGGGATGCCCTTGTCCTCGACGTCCTTCCCGGCCTCCTTTCCGACCACCTTTCCCCCCCTCGCGCCAGGCGGGACATACGCGCCCGCCCTCCTCTGCACACCGCTGTACCTATCCTCCTCATCCCATCCTTCGCCCTGCGGGACCGCCTGCCCCCGCTCCTCGGCGACATGCACATTACTCGACACCTGGCCCTCGATCTCCCTCGCCAACCGCTCGGCCTCGCGCTCGCGCGCCTTGAAGCCCTGCTTGGTCCGATCGAGACGCGTCGTGTACAGGTCCTCGGAATACGTCGTCGTCGCTCCGAACAGAGCCGCATTCGTCGCGAATTGGTCCCATCCCTTGCCGCCCTTGCCCGCCGTGGACGGGCCAAAAGTCTCGTCGTCGCCCAGCCCTCCGTCCAACGCGTCGCCCGACGAGGAATCCGGCTGCCACGGCTGCAACTCGCGTTCCCCCGCGCGCGGTTTCTGTCGGGAGATGTCGGTGTCTGTGCGGAATGCGCCGCCCCGTCCGCCGCGTCCTCTGTTGTTGTGCGACATTGCTGCGCTGTGCGGAACAAGGGAAGGAAAGGGAAGGAGAGGAGAAGGGGAGGGAAGACGGTGACTTATCTGCCAATCATCTCGCGTGCGGATCCAAATGGGAGCGAATTAGACGTGTAGATCGTTAGGTAAGCACGTAATCCCTCTCGCTCTCTGCGAGTCATTTTCGGACAAAGTCGAACAAAGGAATCCCGGAGAGGTATGCACTGGGCAGCGTGTGAGTGGCTCGCATCAGAAGGTACCAATCTATGAGATCCGTGTCCAAGAGGCGAACGGCTCCGCGTGCAGACGTGCCGAGTCATGCGCACATTGTCTGTCTTTGCAAGTACAGCTGCAACGTCCTCGTTGAGCAGGATCGAGCGCTACATCGACAAACAGGGTGAAATGCAAGTCGGTTCCCAAGACAACGAAGTCTACTGGAGATGTGGATTCCCCGATACCTGCTGCTGCATCGGACTCGTGGCGTTTATCCCGCGATTTAGGCTGAAATTGCGACTGACTAGCTAACGAATCATTGAGCTGCTCGCGTTCGTCCAACGTCAGCTGGAGCATGACTGCGTCTCCTTCCAAGTGCCCTCTGGTCTGATGGGAGTGGTCTGTGCGGGTAGGGCCCGCGTGTACAGAGTCGGACTACGGAGTGCGGAAAGACGCGGAACGCAACTCCAGATACGTACATTAAGTGGCAGTGAAAAAGTGCCTGTGCGACAAAACCCGCGGAAAGAGATGCACGCAGCACGAGTGTCAAGTGGTCGTACGATCGTGCAAGGTGATTAAATACCCAGAAACTGTACCCCAGGCCGTGAGAGGCCTTTTGCAGGTCTGTAAATATCGGCGGGGTGCCATGCGTGCGGTTCATTCACTTCATTCGCGGTATGTGCTTTCCCCCATGCCCGCTCGAGTTGGCGAGGCACCGAGTTCCGAGAGGTGCGTAAGCCCTGATTGCCGTACTCTCAGCGGTCACGCCACTCGTCGGGGCAGGCGTGCAGGCCAAGGCATCATTGACTCCTCCTCTCATCTGGGACAACGATGCAACACCCATCTTATACGTCGACTACTTGCTAACGTTGAAAATACTCAACAAGCCAAAGCACCCATATAACAGTCCCACGGGATACGCCACGAGCAGCTTTTGATGGTCCATCCGGAGCACGGCAACGAAAATGGACGAGGCCGAGTATGTGCACCAGAGGATGGAGAGGATGGCGAGGACGTAGCCTATTGGATGACTACGCAACACAAACGGAATAAGCCTCAAGTGTAGATATAAGTACGAGGGTGACGGAACGTACTCGATCCCGACGCCCATTCCGATCCCACCGAGTCCGACCATCGGTAACAAGCAGTACCCGAGCACACTGGCCGTGCGGTAGGCGTCGATCCCCGTGGGGGACATGACGTTCAAGAGGAGGTAGATGGCGGTCGTCCCGAGTGCTGCGACGCCGTAGATGTATGAGAATTGGGGTTTGCCGGACTGCGAAGGGAAGCTGAGCCGTTAGTGGGGTTCTGTGGGCTGGGGGAGGGGACTTGCGAATAAGAGGACGAGGGCAAACGCAAAGCAGAAGACGAGCGGTCCGGCGAGGTCGGCGTCGTCCATGATGTGTTCGTCTACTCTTCGTAGCGGGTTGAGCACGGTGCGAGATTTCGCGAGGATGTGTGATGGGTTGACGCCGATTTCTAAGCGAGTCATACAGAGTAACGGAATTAGCGAGGGTACTGCCGATGCAAAGGAAGTCATGACTCACCCTCCATCAACCCCGGTTCCCCCTCAAACCCGCCCGTTCCAAAGGCCTCCCACCACTTGCCCTCACTGAGCGCCATCCGTCCCTGCATATTCATGTTCCCCGACGCGCCGCCGCCGCCGCCGCCACCATACGCCGCGGAGTTGCCCATGGAGCCCGAGGCATCGTACGCTGCGTATCCTGGTCCCGAAGAGGAGGGGGCGCCGAAGAATTGTAGCGGTTGGGACGAGGCGGAGGGTCCGGCGGCGTAGGGTGCTTGTGCGTTGTTGAAGAAGGCCATGTTGACGCTAGAAGTGTGAGGGAGATCCAGCTGGAGATGGAACCACGCTGAAGATGCCTTGAATAGGATAGCCAGCTCTCTGGTGATGACGACTCAGGGGAAATGAAAGCGATCGAGAGAAGGGGAATCGGGCGCACCCCTTCAAACGCGTTTTGGCCGTCGCGTCGGTTGACTCGAGATTCTTGCTGCTTCACATCAAGTCTATGCACTTGCGTATATTTGCACCGTTGAACACAGCAACGTAGCGACAAAGCAGCTCCAGTCGTGGTCTACAAAATCAGCAAGAACCGATACAATGCCTCGCGAGTGAGTCGCAACGCCCCGGATGACTTTGCGGGAGACGTGATACAGAAAACTCATCCCTTGCTGGAATAGCCTCGAAGCGGACGTCAATACCGTCTTTGACAACGATGGCAAGCCGGAAGAAGAGCTGACCGAGGTGGAGCTGCGGAGTCTCAAAAAGGAGCTGCGTCAGATGCAGAGAAAGGCCGAAGGTGACTCACGGTTTGCCGTTTTCGAAACGTGAAGAATGCCTAACGACTTGCTGTCTTGCCTTGCGTAGATGACAACCTCGATCCGTCCAAGGTAAAGGCCAGCGACCTCACGCAAAATCTGTCAGCATCCGATCGACTCTTCTCACGACGTACGTTCCTCCCCTTCCCTTAGAAACGCACAGCTGAACTACCCCTATTCGCGTAGTCAAGCTCGCGGGGAAGAAGAACTCGAGTCTGGCGGTGATCGATTCGAAGATTATGGCGATGCACAGTGATACAGCAATGAAGTTGGGCAAGCAGGCGCGGGCGGCGGCGAATGCGTTCGAGGCGGCGGATTTCTATGACCCGTACGTTGAAATCCTTAGCGTCCACGTAACACTGACCCCTTTGCCGTGTATAGGTTGCGAGATTTGCTCGGACTCGACGCGCAGATGCTGGAAGATGTAGATATGGACGACGAGGAAAACGCACCGGCCGTCAGACGCGGTGGCAAGCTCGGCAACTGGGCCAAGATCGGCTGGCTGGCCGTCGGCCGAAGCCATCGCGCGCCCGGCGTCGAGTTCATGTACGTCCCCCTCTCGGGCGCTCACGATGGACCCATTTCGCTGACGGCGTGACAGGAACGGCATGATGGCCGTCGAACACAAGAAACGGGTCATCAACCGTAAAGCACGGCAGAAGCAAGCGCTCGCGCCCGAAGTCCGGCCGCAGGAGATCCGGCAGGAGGATATGACCAAGGCGGCCAACCCGACGATTACGAATACGCAGGCGCTGGCGAAATTGCTGGAGAAGCAGGATGAGGATTTGAATCTGTTCGAGTGGTTGATCAATCCGAATTCGTTTGCGTGAGTGCACTCCTCGTGGGATGCATTTACAGCGCTGATGCGATAGTTTCGCACGGTAGTCAGAGCGTGGAGAACACTTGTGAGTCGGCAGCGAGGGGACACGTTTATCGAGGCATATCCTGACAAACCACGTTACCGCGCAGTCTACACATCTTTCCTCGTTTCTACATGTATGGCCGCGATCGACGTTCGAGAGGATGGCAGCGGGATCCCTATCATCTGTCTGTCCCGACTATAGTTCAAGATCGTTCAGCCGCTGACATGTCCCGGCGCTAGTCTCCTGCGAGCCTCCGGCAGAGGAAGACAAGCGGGAGCAGTTTGACGAGAATGGCAACTCTATCAGGGATGCGTTGACGAAGCGACAGGTCGTGTTTGAGATGACGATGGATATCTGGAAGGTGGGTCATTGCTTCCTGGAAGGGACAGTGCAAGCTGACATGGGGGATTGATGCGCGATGTAGGAGGCTATCGAGTTGTTCGACATCAAGACTTCAAAAATCCCGCACCGAGAAGAGGAGGCGGATCAGAAACCCACCGCGTCGGGTTGGTATGCCTAGACGGCTGCCACGCGGTAGGGTCAAGGTCTGTAGGAATGTCACTGTATAGAGGGCTGTGTTCTGTCGTCGTTGTATCTGTAGCTGGGCGAGTGTATTTGTAGGCCATGCATTGAACGTCGGAGATCCACGTCAGATCGAGTTGAAACGCGTGCTTCGCGCGGAATCAAAACAGAGCGAGTTCCAGAATCCACCACTCACCATCGTCGACGGATTCGGCGCTGATTCGGCTTCACTTAAAGTCGGGAGGGACTTGTTTTCCCTCTCTATCAACTCTCCTTTATTGTCCCTAATCTCTTCGGTCTACCTCTCTGATCCCCTTGGATTTCCGGTAATTGCGTTCCTCTTTCACGGTTCTTCGATTGACTATGGCTGGCCTCTCTGCTGCTGAGCTCCAAAAGGTAGGTTCGATCGTGGAGAGGCCATCAATATGCTAATAGTGTCATTGACAGCGCCACGGCTTGGAAGGAGCTCCGGACCCGTTCCCATCGTTGGGCAACAACGCTCCGTCCTCGTCCTCGTCCGCCGCTCCCAAATCCCGTCAACAACCTGCTCCGGAACAAGTCGACACGGCAAGCCAAGATGCGTTTCCCGCTCTCGGGGCCAGCTCGGCTCCTGCTGTCACGTCTACCGCTCCGGCGTCCAGCAAGTGGGCCTCGGCTTCCGCTTCCAAGGTAAAGGCTCGAGTGCCCGTCTCGTCCGCTCCCGGTGGGCTCGGTCGATCCGGTGCACCGCTCGCGTCGTCGCTTCCCGCCAGCATCTCCTTCTCCGTTCCCTCGGCCAGTATCACCGTTTCGCCCAAGGTTTTCACTGAATTGACTAAAAAGGTCAAGGAGCAGTACGGCTGCAGCGTCGAAGCGTCTACCCAGATGCGAACCGGTCTGCGAACTTTTTTCATTCGAGGTCCCGACGACAAGCGAGTCGCCATGGCCAAGAAGACGATCGAACGTGGTATCAGCAAGGTTGAAACTCAAACCATGGAAGTTCCCCTCAGCACCTTGGGCACGATCATCGGTCCCAAGGGCGCCAACTTGAAGGTCATTACCGACGCTACCGGCTGCAAGATCGATATTCCGCGACGAGACCAATTGCCCTCTGCCCCTGCTCCCGCTGCCAAGGATTCTGACGAGGATGCCAGTGACTCGGACGACGAACAAGTCGAGGACCCCTCGGTTCCGATCTCGTTGACCGGCCCCACTCCTGCCATTGTCGACGCCAAGAACCGAATCAACGCGCTCATCAAGGACAAGGTCTCGTTCACTTCGGTCAAGATCAAGGATATCCCGTCCGAGTACTACTTGTTCATCGGTGGACCCAAGGGCAAGAAAGCCAAGGAGGTCCTCGAACACGGTATCGGTCAAGATCAGGTTCAGGTTCACATCCCACCCCCGAGCGTATGGAAGGCTTTGGCTTCTCGAGCGGATGCCGCTGCGCAGGAGGAAAACGGGGACGTCGCCGTCTCGGGACAATTCGAAAGGAAGCGAGACCTCGCTATCCGTGTCAAGGGAGACAAGGAAAAGGTTGCCGCTGTCGTTGATGAAATTCGAAGGCAGTACGAAGAGTACCGATCCAACAGCACCAAGATGGTTATTTCGATTCCCAAGAGGCAGCACCGATTCTTGGTTGGCGCCGCCGCCGATGAGATCCTCGAGCAACACGGATGTATCGTCGAACTTCCCTCGATCGAGTCGCACTCAGAGGAGTGTGTCATTCGAGGACCCAAGGCAAACTTGATCGCTGCCTTGACCACCGTCATGGACAAGGCCAACGCGATCGGTATCGAGACCGTCGACCTCGTCGCCGCACACAAGTCTTCCGACGCCGTGCAGCACGCCAAGAACGTCTTGCGATACCTGATCCGCACGTCCAAGCTCCGGCAGATCGCCGATGCACGCTCGGGAGTCAAGGTCTACCCTCCCTTCCAGGCCGTCGTCGAGTCTGTCGGCAACGTCGTCATCGAAATCGTCGGTGAAGATGAATCCCAGGTCACAAAGGCAAAGGAAGAATTGCTCGCCATCGTCAAGGGATTGACTCCCGCCCACATTGCCTCGGTCGACATTGACTTTGCGCTCCACAAGTTCTTGATTGGGAAGAAGGGCGCCAAGATCAACCAGTTTGAATCTGCACACTCGGTTACCGTCGTCTTCCCGCCTACGACGGATGAATCGTCTACCGTCTTGCTGGTTTACACCGGTACTGATTTGCCCACAGACAAGAAGCAGCGGGACGCCAAGCTCAAGGAGGCCCTGGCAACTGCCGTCAAGGATATCGAGAGTCTCGCCAAGGAGGCCGCCGATGTCAAGACGGAGACCTTGGACGTTGAACAAGTGAGTGCTATTGTTATGGAGATCACGCTGGACTGACTGAATCGGATTTAGAAATGGCACAAGCACGTCATTGGCCCCGGAGGCAGCGTCTTGCGATCCATCCTCGGTGAGGACCCCCTCGCTACCGTCAGCATCGGCAAGAAGGACGGCAAAGCCGACCAGGATGTGATCGTTGTTCGAGGTCCGAGCACCGAAGTCGACCGAATCGTTCCTGCTATCCTGCAGGTCGTCGAGGACGCCAAAAACGACGACATTGTCAACGGACACACCATCGAATTTTCGGTTGAAAAGCGACACGTTCCTCACCTCGTCGGTCAGGCTGGTGCGACTATCAACAAGTTGAGGGAATCCTTGGGCGTTCGGGTCAACTTTGACGATGATGAAAAGGCAAGCAAGAAGGCCATGGTCACCTGTACGATTGTCGGCCGAAAGGAAGCTGTGGAGGAAGCCAAGCAGAGGCTTCAGGCGCAGATCGAGCGACTTGCCGACGAGACGACGGAAGTGATCACTATCAAGCGTGCATTGCACCCTGCCCTGATCGGATCAAGCGGTAAATACGCCATTCGATTGGAAGACAAATATGGGGTTAAGATTACCTTCCCCCGAGACGCCAAGGATGGCGTCGAACAAAAATCCACCCAAAAGCCCGATGAAGTCGTCCTGCGGGGCGGCAAGAAGGGCGTCGCCGGTGCCAAGGCAGAATTGCTGGAAGCCGCCGAGTTCGAAAAGGAAAACAACCAGACTTCCACATTTACCGTCCCTACTGCCGCTGTTGCTCGAATCCTGGGCAAGGCCGGTGCCAGCATCAATGCTATCAAGGATGACACTGGTGCGCAAATCGACGTCGACAAGACCAGCGATAAGGAGACTTCCATTACCGTCAAGGGCGACAAGCATGCTATTGCCGCAGCCAAGGCCAGCATCCAAAGCATTGTCGCTGAAGTCGGAGACCGAAAGGAGGATACGATCACTATCCCCAACAAATTCGTAAGCTTTCCGTGGGCATTGTAGTTCCCAAAGCTCATGTTTCACCTGCAGCACGGTCAACTCATTGGCCCTGGAGGACAGCGTCTGCGAGAATTGATCGTCCGCATGGGTGGTCCGGAGGATCGAAACCAGCAAGCTGGTCTGATCAACTTGTAAGTCCGATTCACCCTGTCGCTCGCTTTGCGCTAATTTTCGTGTCCAGCCCCCGGTCAGGAGATGCATCTGCCGACACCGTCAAGTTGCGGGGAGACAAGACTTTGGTCAACAAGATCAAGGCTGAACTCGAGCGAATCGTGGCTGATCTCGGTGACCAAGTTGTGCTGGGTGTTCGTGTACCCGCGCAAGACCACGCTGTGCGAATCGGTCGAGGTGGTGCTGCTTTGCAAGACCTGCAACGCAAGTCCGGTGCTACGTAAGTTTCTTGGCTTGCCGAGTGCTGCCTTGACTCATATCCTCCGATCAGTATCCAATTCCCGGGATCCCGACAGTACAACTCTACGCCGGCCATCGAGAACGCCGATGAATTGGGCGACGTTCCTGCCAACGAGTTGATCAAGGTCGCTGGTACGCGAGAGCAGTGTCAGCGAGCGATCGAGGTTCTTTCGCAGGCTTTGTCTACCCCGCCCTCTCGATCGGGAACCCCGACAGGTCGAGGTAACGGCAACCTGCCAACGCGAACTGTCGGCGTACCCGCCAAATTCTACCACTCTTTGATCGATGGCCAGATCCAGCGACAATTGCGACAGACGGGTATCCAGGTCGAGCTTCCTGCTGCACCCCCCAAACCCGAGTTCAAACGACCTGAAACCGCCTCCAAGCAGGCCGGAGCCGAGTCCGCTCGAATCGACATTGATGCCGAAGACGACAGCGCGGAAGACATCAGCTATTCATTCGAGGTGTACGACAAGTACGAGGGCCTCGGCGAAGAGGGAGACTCTCTCTTGGACTTTGTGATCAGGGGCAAGGAAGAGGTACTTCAGAAGGGCGAAGAAAGTATGTTGAACTCTGCAAGCGCGTCGTCTAGGTGATATTGACTGTGGATTCAACAGTCATTCAAAAGGCGGTCGAGCAAGCCAAATCCGCTAATCAGGGTAAGCTATACATCGACGTGGACCTCCTTCGTGATGACTCATTTAGCCGACAAACATAGTCGGTATCCTCGTTGGCATTCCTCGTTCCGCTTTCCCTCGAATCATCGGTTCCAAGTGAGTATCCACTATCCTATGGTCAGCAAAACCTATACTGACCGCGCCGGAACGACAGGGGAGCGACCATCTCCCGCTTGAGGAGCGAGACCGGTGCCGACATTACCGTCGGCAAGGATGACGACTTGATCACTTTGGTCGGAGGTAAGTTTTACCAGCGTTACGGGTGGTGACGCATAGCTCAACATGTCATTTGCGTTCGTAGATGCACAATCCGTCGAATACGCTAAGGAGGCCATCGTCAACATTGCTTCCAGGCGAGGTGCCAGATTCTAAAAAGGTTCTAGAGTTGTATCATAATCTTGTCGCATAGCATATCAATGCAAGGTCGAAAGTCGTACACTTTTCAGCGAAGTCGACGCTTCGAGCTGGGAGCCGTCGGTCGCATCGCCGTGAAAGGAGACTTCCGCCGTTCCACTGGGCGATCTTTCGCCTCCTTTTCCGATTTGGGATCTTTTGTCGATTTGTGGCACGATGCAAATCAGGCCAGTGAAATCCAGCCCGAAGTCCCGCTAAAGTACCCCAGCTTGACCAGGCCAGCCTTCTCCGCCAGTCCGGTATACTCTCGAAACCCACTGAGCGCCAATCGACTGTAGAGGTCCTGGCCGTACGCGCGCTTGAGTTCGGTCCCGATCAGGCCTCGTTCGTGTTTGTACTCGTTTCGCTCGCGTTCGAATTGGCGGATTGTCGAGATGAGGGGGTGGAAGTCGTGGCGGACGAGCTTGCCGGATGATTTGCAACTGGAAGTGAGGGTCGTCAGTCTCGTGGCGAGAGCGAAAGTCGGCAAGGCTTACCTAGCGCTGGGCTGCCAAACTCGCGGAGCTTGGGCCATCTCTGGTAAAGCGTCAAATCAGTCAGCGCACTGGAAAAGCGAGTGGGATTCACTCAAACATACTCTGCACGATCGGCTTCCCCTTCTTGTCAACCGCAATCCACTCATCCGCCTCGGCCCTCTCCCCGGAAGGGACAACGCCCTCCGGTTGCGGCTCATGAAACCAAAAACAACACTTCCTCTCCGCCGCATCGGGGCATCCTAGTCCTTCGGGACACGCCTGATCGGCCGCCCAGACGGCTAGTTGTTTGCTTGCGGCCGGGGAGAGGGTGATCTCTGCGTGGAGGGAGGCGTGGTGGTCTGAGCAGCGGCAGGTCCCGTTGAGGTGGTATTTGGCGCAGAGGGGTTTGCCGTAGGCTTTTTGGATGGCCAGAGGGTCGAAAATGGTGAGGACTGGGACGTAGAGGTTAGCTCTGATGTGGAGAGAGTGCAAGAGGAGCACATACCTTCGGGCGCAAAGTGTTCGGA
This sequence comes from Naganishia kalamii, assembly GCA_022813745.1. Taxonomy (NCBI): domain Eukaryota; kingdom Fungi; phylum Basidiomycota; class Tremellomycetes; order Filobasidiales; family Filobasidiaceae; genus Naganishia; species Naganishia kalamii. The sequence goes on along the minus strand of JAKLLX010000115.1, from coordinate 1,464 downwards.
TCGCGAAAGCGACATCTGCCTAGGCTCTTGCTCATCCTTGGCCTTTTCCCCTTCTCGTGCGCTACTACTCGAGCCCAACGACAACCCAGACAACGACGCGACAACAGGCGTCCACCCCGTTTCTTCGATCCTCTCTTCGTGTACCAGACGCTTACTCGGGGCAACAGGCGACGGCGCAAAACTCCTCCTCTCCCTCTTTTCCTCCTCTTCCCTCGCGGGTTTATACGCCGGCACCTGCACCTGCACACTCAAGTACTTGTCGATCGCCACGGACGGGAACCCAAACGCGCGATCAAACGGTCCGCCGGAGCGCAGGATGGCGAGCTTGTGTGCGCCCGGATGACGGGCGAGCGTGGCGAGCGTCGGGCGGGAGAGGTTGAGGACGTGGTGGGACGTGTTGGAGGTGATGCCGACGGCGATGAAGAGGTTGGCGCATTGCGAGATGTCGAGCTGGTGGAGAATGATCTCTATTGACATACAGCTTCAGAATGGTCGAGCGCTTTCGAATGGAGGGAAGGCGTACCCGACATGTGCGCCTCGACGCTCTTCCTTCCCAATCCGACACACACCACCTCCACCCCCGGCGCATCATGCAACCCGGCAACAAACGTCCGCGCCTTTTCCTTGCGCAACGGGTAATTCTTGTCAATGTGTCGCTCGAGATCGATGAGGAACGTGAATCGTTTTCTCGCGGTCGACGTCGATGCCTCCGACGCGGGAATGGGTGCGCTCGTCGTGACTGGGAGTGATCCGTGATGCGGGAAGCTTTCCCCGGGTCGAGGCGTGTGTGATTCTTCCGGCGTTGCGTCGCGCGATTCGTCCGAGTCAAACGGGAGAGGATGCAGGAACCGATCGATCACGTTGGATAGGTCGTCGACGAGTTGTGTGCCGGATGCGTAGCCCTTCTTGCTTGGGTCGAGGATGAACTGCAGGAGAGGAGGTTGGTAGGAGATTACAGGGAAAGAGCAGGCGCGCGGGGTACTCACCTTGAGGCTTGTGCAATCTACCACGACTTGAATGTAGTTGTTCTCCTTTACTTCTCCATTCGAATGAATCGCGTCGACGTCCCTCGGAACGAGCGTGACAGTCTCCTGAATCTCTTCTTCCTGATCCCAAAGTTCCCCTTTTGCATCATCAACCGCACCGTACTCTCGCCACTCATCCGAATCAAGCTTCTGCGCCTGATATCGATCCAGAATCTTTTCATACAGCTGCTGCAGCGCCTCATACTCGTCCTGCAATGCTCGAGAGGCCTATGAAAGAACGATCAGACGCGATCATGAGGCAAGGCAAGGAAAGCGCGTACTTCTTTCGCGAGGGCGTTGTAGGTAGAGATCTCCGAGGCGATGGTGCCGATGGAATGACCTGTAGCGACGTGCATCCTGAAACAAACAACGAGGAAAGAGCAAGGAACAAGTCAGGTAAAGGTACCTCATGCTTCTTATCGTCCCTGGTGTCGCCAGC